>VZRO01004347.1:513992-538393 GCA_013397915.1 Daphoenositta chrysoptera
GATCCCGCCGGGCTCTGCAGCCCCAGGGCCGAGGGCGGCTCCCGGCCCCCATCCCGTGACAGCGGTGACGCTGTCAAGGGGACTCGGCCTTCTTTTGCCTGGCTCTGGTCACGGCCTTCTCTCCGGCATCCACCTGCTCCGGAGTGGGGCTCCTCCGCGGGCCGCAGGTGGATCTCTGCGTCTCCATGAGCTGCAGGGGAATCTCCGCTCCGGCTGGAGCACCTCCTCCCCCTCCCTCATCACTGACCTTGGTGTCTGAGAGTTACTGTTCTCATATGCTCGCTCCTCTCCGAGCACAATCACATTTACACAATAACTTTTTTCCTTCTTAAATCTCTTGTGAGAGAGGCGCTGGCACTATCCCTGCTGGGCTCAGCCCTGGCCAGCGTTGGGTCGGGCCTGGAAGCTTCCAGCCGGCTGGAAGTGGCTCTGTCGGACATGGAGGCCTCTGGCAGCTTCCCACAGCAGCCCCCCTGCAGCCCCCCTGCCACCGAAACCTGGCCGTGCAAACCCAATGCCCCCCGTACCTTACAAAAGTGACTCAAGTGAATGATACAAGAAATACAGGCACTGCCTCTCAACTTCCATTACTAACAGAAGATCGATTAATATTGCCTGTACTGTAATATTGCAAGTGAGTTTTTGTCCGAATCTTTTAGGTTTTGTATCCCTTGCATTCAGATGACTTAAAAATAGGGTATTACAGCACTGATCATGCTACACAAGCAGGTGTCAAAGAAATACCAGAATAAAGGAGCTACCTGTTGCTATGCAAGCTTTAGTCAAGGTAAATTAGGAATATGTCAGAGTTTTCCTTATGGTATTAAAAATACTTCTGTCACTGTCATCTCTGTATTGTGTAATCCTTAAGGCTTTTTGTTTTGGCTTTTCTTCTGTTTTCATATACCTATTTCAGCTAAATTATATAGATTTCTGTTTTCAAAATAGATTAATATGCAAGTATTTAGCTTAATTAGAGGCTGGATTGCTTGGCTATCTGAATCAGAGAAAATTACACAGGGGTTAATATGGCTTTAGGTACAAAAAGAAAAGTGAAAATTCTGAAAGTTTAGAATAGTGGCTAAGAGCGTGGGAATAAATGCGGGCCTGGCAGTTCCACTGACACTTGCCCAGTGTGAGTTACAAGTTTGGCTTGGCTGATCTCACACATCTAAGGAGATTAAGTGAAATAGTGCAGTGCTTTGGCAAATCACATACAAAAGCAAACTGGAAAGACGATCCAAATAATATCATCTACTCTTGTATTGCACAGTTATGTCTATCCTAAGCAGTGTGTCACTGAAAAGTTATGTTTAGACTTGGGAGGGAGGGCGCAGTCCTAAAGGAGGCACAGTGCAGTCTGCTTAACGTTAAGTGCCTTTGCAATTTGTACGGGAAAACGGTGCCTCTAGAGACCTGCAGAGGGAGATGTGTTCCTCCAAAATGAGGGGTTTCTAGCTCTCCCTTTTACTGTGTAAGAAATTTCAGAGGAAGAAGCTTAGGGTTATAAAATAATCATGCATACAAAATTCTTAGAAAGAAAAAGCTTTTCTTTTCAGTTCTCAGTGGTATACAGAGATAAGAGCTAAAATTAAATGCTTCAGGTACTATTTTTAGAAGCAGTATCTCATTCTACCTCTAATCCCTGAAAGACTCCAGCGTATCTTGCTCATCTGAGCCAGGGGCAAGCAGAATGTATTTCCTTTACCCTTTGCCTGTTACTTGCTAAAATGCTGATATTTCAATTCTTTTTATCAAAAAAATACTTTGCAGGTTGTTGAATTAGGATTTATAAACAAGCTTTGGCCACTTACTGGGCTTACATTTTGATGTCTGTATTAATACATATGTGTGGGTCTCATTTGCAGAATCTGACTAGTTACCATCTGGCGGATACGTGAGTGTTCCTAAGTTAGTTATTTTTTGAGAAAGCTGAATATCCTTCCTGCATAAATATTCTCTGCCTGTCAAATAGTGAATCCAAGTATCTTCCAAATATGCAGTACTGAAGGATTGGAGGGGGAGTCTTTAGTTTAGCAGAGAACACTTTGTACACCAGTATACAAAGCGTATTTATATTAAGGGTAAGGTCTCATGCTTTCCTTGCATGAGACTAATGTGTTCAGTTTTGTGTATTCAGATCTTCCATTTCATGAGTTACAGTTTTCCTAATGTTAATGTTAGTGTTAGTTTTAAATTTTTATCATCCCCAGGAGTGATGCAATGGAGCAATGCTTACAACAAGCATTAAAAAGGTGTCATTGATACTTCTGACTTGGCAATATGTGTTGATTTAGGCACATTTTTACAATTTATTCTGCAAAATGAAATTAGAATTTTCTACATGTAATTACTTTTTAATTTTATCAAACAACATTGCGGTGCAATATTTCTTCTTTTCTTTGCAGAAGTCTCCCTGATACTTCATCTAATAAACAGTCAAGTTTGTTATTTTGGGTTGAGAATCAGCTCACAGATGAAGAAACATACATTTAGGTGTCTTATGAGAGTGTCTTCCCAAATATTACAGATCTGTCTTTCTGTTCAGTGGAGATGTCTAAAGATATTTGACCTGGCCTCTGCCTCTGGTTGCAGAAAGGGACAGGTTTCCTTCAGCCCCGTGCCTCGTCAGCCAGCCCTGCATGATATGTCTTTCATACCTCACTTCTTCTGACACTAAACCATGTGTTCATGAGCAACCAAGTCAAGTTTCATTTGCGTTATTGCCTGTGGCAGAAACTTACTCCCCAAGTTCTTAGGTAGACACTTAAATTCAGATCTTTGCTCTGCAGATGACACTCCGGCTGGCAGCCGGAGCTGTCCAAAGCGCTCAAACGAAGCTGTGAGCTCTGACGGGTGTAGAGACCCTGCCCAAGTGAACAGTAGGACACAGAAATGTGTTTAGCTGACTGAATCTAGTCATCAGCATCTTGAACACAGTAATGGAATAGCCCGACTTTTCTTTTGACCAGCTTGCTTTCTATATAAAAATAAATAATTCTAAGATTTTGATTTTTAGCTCGTTTGCTCCCTCTAGCCAGATTTGTTCATCTGCAAAAGCATCAGTCATGCACAATATGAAGAAAATTTCAAAAAGCAGGATCCAAACATTTGTAAATATATAAATGACCCACTATCAGACATTGAGTTTTTATATAAAAGGGTAAAGAAAAAAATCCTTTTTCACTTATATGGTAATTTTTACTAGATGTTGGTTTTCATTCATAAATTCTTTTTGTACAGATTAAAACAATATTTTCTTAATGAGAAGTAATCCATGGAAGTACTGGAAATAAGCAAGTAAAGAAGAGTACTAATATAGGTTCAAAAGTTACTGTGAAAGGTGTATTTTGCAAATTCGCAATGAATGAAACATGAATTATAATGTGCTCGGCATATTAACAACCATATATAGAAAAATATTCTTAAATTTTCTTGTGGTATTTCTGGTAAAATACTTTATAGCAGTACTTTAATAGGCAAGAAAAGTAGCACATTCCCTGTGTGTATAATTTATTTACAGTTCTTTTCCCACATACTTATTTGATAAAATACAGTCAGTGACTGTTAGGTAGTAAATCACAGCCCGTGCCAGCATTACCACTCCTTGGCAATCATGTTGCAATCAGTGAGCCCTCATTACAAGAGAGAAATATACATAAAGCCTCAGATTCAAGTTTCTGATATTAACATTAATATTTTATGAATATGCAAAAAATATTGTAATAGTTGATGCAGAAAAAATTACAGAAAATGAGCATGAGCTTTTTATTTAAGTAGAAGAGCTTGGATTGAATTTTCTCAAACAAAAAAGAAGAACAAATAAATTTGGTTCAGTTTTGTAATTCTTTCCGTCCTTTTATTGTATAACAAAATTCTCAGTAATGTATTACAAAATGAATTGCAGAAAGAGGTCCAAATTCAACAAAACAACAACAGCTATGTGATATACTGGCTGCTCTCAAGGCAAATTTTGAGGTGGGTTTTAGTCATTAGTGTGATAGTAGACTGCTGGTCTGAGCATTAATGTGTCATAAAGCAGTTACAGAGTATAGCTTTGCACTTCAAAACCTGGAGCAGGTATTTGAATTTTTTTGAGGACTAGGCATTTAAACTATATTTAATAGAAAAAAAATCAACACAAAATTATTTTTACAAGTATTGTTTTTTCCTTAGGCAGTTTAGCATTCTTGAATATAGTTTTAGGTGAGTAACATAGTTAATACAACATGAATGAAGTATGTTAGTAGATACCAGTGGAAGAATGCAAAAAGTGCAGTTTTTAATTTCTTGACTGGTGAAAATTGACCACAAAATATTCAAGCAGTGTAGGATTAGACCCAAACAGGCAGTCAGTGCTTACTTTTCCATGTTCCTCAGGATAGTCAGATCATGAAGGGATGAGCATGCTTTAATTATCAGCAAAGGAAGGGAACCTGCTTTATTGTCAGTCTGTGATTGGGTCTGTTAGGAGGCAGAAACATAGTAATCATATAAAATGGAGACTGGTTCAATTTAAAAAACCCAAATATTTTGATGAATTTGGTAGTTGAACTCTTAGGCTCCCAAGCAGCCAACGATGACCAACCGTGGGCACTCCAGGTGGCTTCCTAGTGCCCTCTAGGGTCTGTGCCACAAACCTTCACGGTGACTAATTTCAGCATATAACTGGAACAGCGAAAAGAATCCACATTAGGAAGTATGGAATCTAAATTTCATCTTTCTTCCCCTGCATGCAAACAGAGCATGCACAGTTGTACTTCTTGACAAAACAAAGTCAGTATTAAAAACACTGATTATTAAATTACTTCACTTATGTGGGTAGTTGGGAAAGGTGGTGGGTAAAATATTTAGCTAAAATTACTCTCCTGTTTATACATAGCACAGTCAAGTGGAGATATATAGTGGGAAATGTGTCCAGTATATTAACAGCATCTGCTGTGTAATACAGTATATAAAAAATCATAGAGAATCCTGGAAGGAGAAAAGAATGTGTTTTACAGCATGAATGATCTCTTAGACATGTGCAGGGACAGGAGAACAGGTGCACTTCTGAATGGGTTTAAGCCAGCATTAATCATGTGGTTGTTTCACAGAATAGGATAGAGAAATGTGAGGCAAAGGAGAAAAGTTCACAGAAAAGATACAGGGGGCTGTGAGGCTGAGGAATTTTTAAAAGATGTGAGAGGAAATCAGAATGCGGAAAACACTGACCAAGTGACAGAAGGTGATGCAGTTCAAGAATGTAGCATAGCTTAAAGTGGGTGATTAGAAAGCATAACCAAGGCTTTAGTAGTGCAGGAAATGGTAGCTTGTGTAAAGAAAGAAACTGTGAGATTTTTTTAAACTTCACAGAGAGTAAAGATGTTAATTTTTACTTTTGTTCTTCACTCCTGGATAACGGTCTGTTGCATCATCAGTTAAAGAAAGAAATTCTGCTCCAAAAACAAGTTTAAAATAGGGGATTTTGTGAGCATTGAGGAATCTTCCAGCAATTACTTTTAATGTTTTAGGCAGAGGTAGACTATTCTTCAAGTAGTCTGTCTAGTCTACAGCTCTTTTACACTATGTTCCCTTTTACAATTAAGTAGTGAAACACTGCATCTGGGAATTCTAAAAGAAACATTTTCTTTTTTGCATTCAGAACTAGGTTGTTAATAATTTAAATCAGCATTTCAAGTATACAGTGAAGATATAACTTCATTTGAAATATAAAGATATAATACAAAATCCCTCATTTGAGTTTTCTTAACACCTGCAGTAGGAGTTCATGGAGTATAACAGCTACTTGGGTAAAACCATTAATAGATATGAGAAGCTCTTTTCAATTATGAATCTTTTTCCCCATGGAAATGCAGACATAAATAGGTAGTTAAAATGGCAAAGAACTCTCCTGCTTATTCAGTCTGTAGTCTTCAAATGGGAGACATGATTGTCTCATTTGTCCATACATCTCCTTTGTATCCCTTCTGCAACATAAAAATGTTGTTCTACCCAAATTAGCTGTAGTCGTCTGGAGTTCACTGAAATGTGACAAATCTGTAACACTTTTTCAAAACTTCACATGTGCTTTAGGCTGATAAAAAGCAGTCTCAGGCTCTAAAGAGGTTTCAGAGTGCCAGCTAAGCCTCTATTGCTTTTTAATCCCTGCTCTCTGTGTATCATTGGGATGTATCATACTAATGAGATCTGAAAATGCCATCGAACTGTGCTGGCAGCCACCTAAGGTAGAGGGTATGTGAAATTCTAGGGGTACAAAATCATCTCCTCACTGTCTTTTAAAAGTTCTGAGTTGGTGTGAGTACTTTTAGAACACCTAGCTGGATCAGAAAGCCTGTCGAGACTACTGGAATTCAGATGTTAAACTTTTCATTGCTATTAGGGTTCGAAATAGTTCAGCAGCAATACTTAAACTGCCTTGCAGCTTTTAGTGGTACAAGGTCAGTTAGTTGTAGATTTTGGTGCTCTAAAGCTGAAGTATTTAGTGGATCATCAGGGATTTTGTTATAGTTTTTGGACACTGCCTCTTAACCCAAGGACACTTGTATTACCACTGTCATGCCTGTGAACCCACTGTAAAGACAGGCTGGGGGCATTGACCACCTCTCTAGGAAACCTCTTCAGGTGTATGACCACACTCTCGGTAAAGAAATGCTTCCTAAAGTCCAGTCTAAACCTTCCTGGCACAACCTTGAACCATCCCCAGAGAAAAGAAATCAGCACCTGCCTCTCCACTTCCCCTCCTTGGGAAGCTGTAGAGAGCAATGGGGTCACCCCTCATACTCCTTTTCTCCAAACCAGACAAGCCCAAGTCCTTAGTGCTCCTCACAGGACATTCCTCCCAGCCCTTTCACCAGCTCTGTTGCCCTCCTCTGGATGTGTTCAAGGACTTTCACATCCTTCTGAAATTGTGGGGCCCAGAACTGACACAGGGTTCAAGGTAAGGCCAAGGTGAATGAGAAGCTAATAAGTTATACCATAAATATATGAACACGTTTGTGTATGCAAGTGGGTTTTGGTGCAAATACATTCAGTATTTCCAAAGCTTGATATATATTGGTGAGAAAAACTGACCAACAGTTAAAATCTGAACACAGTAATATGAAAAGAAAAGCTTGAAATTGCTAAGAAGTATTATGCGGCCAAAAAGGCAGTCTCATAACTAAAGATGAGAACAATTTTTACTAAAGACCTGTCCATAAAATGGGCAACTTATCAATGAAAGAACTATAAATGGCACCATTAAGGACAAAATAATTTATTGGAAGCAAGAGAAGTGGGTGCAATTGTATGGCTTTTCTCTTAAGTAAAAATTGTGGAATCGTTAATAAAGTGAAAATCCTTGGGACAAGCACAGTACAGCTAGCTGGCGAGGGAGGAGGTTGTCCTGCTCTGTTCTGTGCAGCCTCATCTCAAGTCCTACGTGTGCAGTTTTGGGTGTCACAATATAAGAAAGACAAAAAGCTATTGGAGATTGTCCGAAGGAGGGCCACGAGAATGGTGAAGGGCCTGGAGGGGAGCCGTGTGAGGGGCGACTGCTCAGCCTGGAGGAGACTGAGGGGAAGTCTGCAGCTTCCTTGTCAGGGAAAGTGGAGTGGCAGGCACTGATCTCTTCTCTCTAGTGACCAGTGACAGGGAATGGCCTAAAGCTATGTCAGGGAAGGTTTTGGTTGGATATCAGAAAAAGGTTCTTCACTCAGAAGCTGGCTGGGTACTGGAACAGGCTCCAGATAAGTGTAAAGAGGTACTAGATCTCTGAAGTCTTTGAGTACTAGTACTAGTTCTAGCCTGCATAGATAGGGAAGTGAACAAGAAAAAGTCAAAACATTTTTAAGAGCTGGAGAAAGTGCCCTAAGTTGAAAAACTCAAATCTGTTTATCATCTAGTTTGAGATTACTTGATTACAGAATCTGAATACCTTGCCAAAGAGAAGACTTGGGGATATTTGCATAGTGCTTGGAATCTCTCTCTTAAGAGAATGCTTAATCTCTCTTCAGGTCACATGCAGTATTCTAACAGTTTACAAAAATTCGCTAATTGATTTTCATCCCAGACAAGCTTCTGAATGGATGAAAACAGTTGGTTGAAATAAACATTTAGTGTCAAATTGGCTGGCCAACCCTTCATCCTTAGGCTGCACTGCAAGGATTACATCAGGATCTATGCAATTTTTAGCATATCCATACAGCAAAAGTTCTCAGCTTCTCTGAATTCTGATTCTCATGCAAAACAGGAACAAGAAAAGTTCACTTGTCAAAGAATTTGCAATGAAAAGCCTATTTTCCCTTCCAAGGTATGCTCTCTTTAATATTTCCAGCTCTGACATGACACTAGAAGGTAAATAGAGCTATCTGGGCCAGTAGCCACTTGTTAATCCCTCCCTGGGCAGTGTCTGTAATTTGTTTCATTTAAAAGGCCTCCATAGATGAGGTAAATGGAGGTATCTGGGCCAATAGCCACTTATTAGTCCCTCCCTGGGCAGTGATTATGTTTTGCTTCATTTAAAAGGCCTCAATGACAGAATACAGTGGCTACAAGATGAAACCACTATGAGAATAGTTGCTGATTCGAGCATGTTGTCAAAGGAATGATATCTTGATCTCCTTCAAGACCTTAAAAGCCCTGATAAAATATATCCATCAGCTGAATTGAAGCTATGCATTTAATAATGGGGTGGATAACTATAAAGTAAAGGCTTGTATCCAACCAGTCCCTATACTGCAGGTTCACATGTTAAACCTTAAACTGCATTTCTTTGAAATAGACAGTTATAAATGGTGAAAGATTTAAAATTATAATCATGGGAATGTAAGATGTTATGGATAATAAAAATAAATATAAATTAATATTGCAGTTATCATTTCCCTTGTAACTCAGAACTGGGTGTGTTTGTAAATGAGTGTTTTTAATGACAGCCTGAGCAATTGCACCCTCTGGTGTGCACACAGCATGGCCTGTAAATACCTTAAGTCGAGCTTGAAACAGAGGTACGTGATCATTTGGGTCACAAATTCTCGAGAATAGATTTGTTTCCAAGGAAAATTATCAATAGATGTACAACACTAACAACTGTAGTTTATAATTTTAACTGGAATATATTCAAATACATTCTTCTTTCATGTCATAGGATAACATCAGTAATTTGCATCATATTTCTTTGCAATAAGAGTGCAAAAGTCATAGTGGTTATTCAAAAGGCCGAATTACTATTTTGAGTGCACATTAAATACTGCAGTGCACCAAAAGGGAAGTGTGTATTTCTCAATTGCATAGTGAATAGCTATGTTCGCTCACCTTTACCTGTTTCTCTAGAATACTGTGAGTATAGGTGAATGAATCTAGTTGAAGCTTGTTGTGCTCCAAAACTATGTGTGTGTATCTGTCTAGTGTTATTAGAAAAGCTGTTGTAAGTTTACTGTACAAAACCTTAGCAAATATAGAGTAGAATTATTAAGGCTGAAATATGCTGCTTTTCCTTTTTTTTAATATTTTATTTAAAGTAATAAAAGTGTCAGAATGAAGGCAGTACATCAGAAAAGGTGAGAAATCTAGAAGTCTAAGCTATGTTGTATAAGCCATCCAACCTCTAGCCCTTTTTTCTTACAACCTAAAAGTTCCCCAGTTTAAGCAAGCCAAACGCTACCGCTGTGGGCAGATGGTAGGGAGAACATTGCTACAAAACCTGCCACTCAAAGTGTAACAGATGACTGTAGCTACAGAAAATTGTCCCTTTGTTCATTTTGCTAATGAGTGTCCTCATTGCAGCGGGAGACGGAATAGTTAATGAGCTGCAGCTCCCGGCGGCGGCAGCCGGTGGCGCTGGAGCTCGGGGCTGCCCGGGAATGGCACGGGGCACTCCGCCGGGAGAGCCTTTTGTGCTGCCCGTGGCCTCTCCTTAGAACGGGACACCATCAGTATCACACTCAGATGCCGTCTCAGACTTACTCACAGGATTCATCTGCATCTTTTTTTGTTATTTTATGTAAAGGTTCTTCTTCGAGCATCTACTGTTGATGCTCAAACACAGCCAGAGCAGAGGAACAAATACTTAAGCCTATTAAGAGCTGTAACAGTTACTTAAAAGGTCTTTTGAAATTCTGAGGTTGTTTTGCGGTGGCTTAGAGCTGACCACTGCCAAAGCAGAGTGTCAGCTAATTACCTAAATGTCGCTTGTGCTGTTTTCTTAACACGACTGCTTTCCCTGCAGGGTGTTCAGCTGTCTGTAAGGTCTGGTAGAAGTTTTCAGTAAAAGCATGCACTCTCCCAGTTATCTGAGAGGAATAATTTCAAATCAGATACTGCATAAGTACTGTTTAAAATGAAATATTAATGAAGTATTTCACTAGAATTTATTTTAAATATTACATTATTTAAAATAACATTCTTGTTACTCACACGTGGTCTTTATGTAAGCTGCTACTATTTCTTCAATACAGGAAGGGAAACCACAAACTAATATAAATTAATTTGCAAAGCACTTGACATTTTATTTGCACAATTTCGTATAAAATCAATGAAAACTTTGCAGCCAAAATTGTATGTACATTGATAATTTCTTCTGGTAAATTGGAGACAAAAAATGTCTTTTTCAAAGAAAAACACATAGTTATGAACTATATTTTATCTAATTTAAGTTTACATGCCATTTCAAAACCTTGAAATTTAATTTTTTAAGGTCTTTAAGATTTTTTGTTTGGAGTAATTTTTTTAAAAGTTCATATTTTTACCAAGTAGTGCAAATAATATCCTGATTTTTTTTTTAGCAAGCAAAGCAACTGTTGTCTGAGTCTTCTCTTTTGTGTTAATATTTTAAATGGTTTCAGGAGTTAGTTAATATTCTGGTATTACTATAAAGATCTGTGCCAGCTCTAAAAGCTTTTCTATAATTTTAAAAGAAATATGTGGCAGTAAAAACTAGACAGCCATAAGACAATATATTCAAATGTTTTCAATAGCTTTGAAACCAACAAGAAAAAAAGAGTAGCTGTCCCAATAAGCTTCAGTTGCATAAGAAGTCTTTTCCATAATGGACGTGGCAAGATTTAAACAAAGGACACGCATAATAAAAATGTAAATGAGTTTGCTTTACTAAAACTATAACTTTAAAGTCTTTTGTTGCATGTTATCCTGGAACCTTCTTACAAGGTAATCACTGTTTGCATAGAGATTTAAACCGTAGTCTTCAATAGCATTAAACCCCTGCACGGTCTATGTGTGACAGGCATGCAAAGCCATGTTAATGTTCAGAATATGAATTGCCTCTGGGTGGCTCCGACACCAAGCAGAAAACCAACTGTGTTGATATCAGAAGGCCTGATGGACTCCATGCGGCTCCCAGCCTGAAAACTTCACCGCTTTGACATGTGATGTGCTCCTCATGACACTGGCAGCACTGTCACTGAGAAATGACACAAAGGCAACAAGCCCCCCTCCTTAGCCATGCACTTTGCAACCCCCTGGTGTTGCCTGTCCGCAGTCCCTCCTGCCTGCCTAGTTACGGACAGCACTTCATAAACACGGGGGGAAGTGTGGGTGGATAGGCCCCAGCTGCCTTCCTGGACACAGCCTCCATAATAAATTGACCTGAATGATGAGGGCACACAAACAGTATGATATGCATTATTCCTGTCAATAAAATGTCCCCATGTGTTATGGGCTTTGTATATAATGTACTGCAGCCTTTCTTCTAGCGGAGACCTATTTAGAGTCTCGACTTTTTTCTATTCATATTATGACTCTGTAATAGAATTCAGAAATTATATGATACTGTGTTGTATAATATTACACCAGGGCAGCATATTTAAATCCCTGATTCCTTCCTTATAAATTCAAGGCATCGCAATCTTTCAGATTGTCTTTGAAGACGATGACCATGAAAAAAAATGCTTGAAAAAGAGAATGAGGCTTTTAAATTGCACAATGAGACTTCTCATCTTGAAAATGCTCTGGAACATGCTGAAAAAGAAAAATATTTATTAGGTAAAACTTTAAACTGATATCAGATCAAGATGATTCGTTTAAAAATGTGTAAGAAATGTCACTAAATTTGGAATTGTTTATGCTTCAGAACTTATTTCTGGACTGTTGTCTTTTTCTGGTATCAAATGCTAATTTTGTATGTATTTGTAATGAAATTCATACATACTTATTCTAATTCTAATGCATATATTTACATATTTTTAGTTTATGACAAAGGAATATTTGCTGTGGCTTTTGAGACTTCTAATATTGCCTAGCAATGTGACTAGACTTCCTATTTTGTGACAGTTGTATACTGTAAAGTTACTGATACAGAAAAGTGTCATTTGTAGGTAGTTATGTTTTTAAATGATGGTCTTCTATTTTATCTTAAAAATATTAAAATCTACTCTCTCCCTAGAGTAGTTTTTGAGCTTCTGCCAAATGTACATTTCTTCATATAATTAGTTTTGTGGTCTGGGGAAAGTTTATAACAGAATCAGTTTCTCTGAAATAAGTTGTCTCTACTTCTGATACCTGTGCTTTATTATAGTTCTTGAAAAAAAGGTGTTTTTCCAGATGCAATGTACAGTCCTTACCTGCAGGGTACTTCTCACATATGGCCAGAGTGAAACATTTAGTGGAGGACTAGAAACTATGGCAACAGAACTGAATTTGGCTGTTTAGCTTTGTGATGTCCATAAAGGTAAGACCCAGTATCACCTTTAATAGTGGCAAGATTTATTTGATACAGATAATATTCCTCATTCCTGTTTATCATCTGATCCTATGAAGCCTCTTATCTTTTATATGAGTAGTTTTATAAGAGACATAAAGAACCACCTGCTAAAACACTTTGTATTGGGTGTGACGAGCAGCAAGCATGTCCAGAACCAGGATAAATGGAAAGCTGTGGGCATTCAGTCACACTTGAACTTACTCCTTCACATCTCTCTGCCCAGCCAGCAGAACAGCAGGGAGGAGGCTGTGAATGTCAAGGGCGGCGGTGAAGGTCACCGTTCTGCCAGGACTCTCCTCCCGGTGCATTCCGCTGCCTTCGGACACTGACCTGAAGCAAACATTTTGAATATATTCATGTAGGCATGTGATTTCATGGGTTTCCTCTTTCCCCTCTTGTTTTCAGATAAGCAAGTTCAAACAATGCAATTAAAAATTGAAGGAGATGATCAAGTGCTTCAAAAGGTTCGAAGTAATTTTAACTTCCGTAAGTTGCACTCTTGGCAGAACAGTAACGAGCTTGGAGTGTAGGCAGTGTATAATCCAGATAATGTTAGAAAGCTGACTTTAACTTGACTTACGTTACATTTTGGGTTATGGTAGTATAACTCATTGTAGAGTAATAATGAATTGGTATTCCTTGAATGAAAATTACTTGAAAAAACTATGAATATTCTAAACCTCAGTAAGCGACAGTAAAAGGATTGAACACTTTAATTTAAAAAGGAACACATTCAGTAGGTTTTTGAAGGCAAGAAAAGATTTGTATAGGTGAATAGCTAGAAACTTCAAAAAAGAAAATTAATCGTTTTTGTAACCTGTGACTTGTTAAATATCCCACTATTCCTGAATAGAGCCATTAGTATATGTGAGTTATTATTTATATGCTATCTGACCAAAACACTATCTGAACAAGATGTAAAAGCCAACTTTTAAAGAAAACTTTCAATGCCAATATTTATTAATTAACAATTGATCTCAGTAAAAGGTTGACATCACGCAGTGTTTTCCTGGTATAATATCTGGTATGTCCCCAGTGGACTTCCTATCCTGTGGTAGTTCTCAAAGGACTTTTTTCTACAGTGTATAGTTCTCATTCTGAAAATTAAGAAATAGACACAGAACTTCTTCCTGTAACAAACATTTCTTCTGTGACACATTTCCAAAATGTTTTGTAGATTACTCACTTCTCTGTGATGAAACATAAGGGAAGTTGTGGTACTTCTATATTTGAATTGCACTATTACTAAATTCTCATGCAAATTCATATTTTAAAAGTATAGATATATTTTTGTGGTGACTGAGGCACTGGATTTTTTAAATCATCCCTTTTGTTGCCTTTTATTGTACCTTGGATGAATATCCCTTCAATGACCACATTTCCCACTCCTATAATAGTGATACCTGTTTATCTTTACAGGAGCATTGAAAGGGTAAATTCATTAGGATTTTGTACATGAAATCCAAAATCAAAATTACAATATTAATTGGCCTGTCTAATGCAATAGTCTGTCAAGGGAGGGATGTGTCTACTGTTAGCTTTTATCTTCTTTCTAGTTGTGGCAGTGCTCAGGAATCCTGCTTAGGTTTGAAGACTCATGCTCAAAATAAAAGGCCACTCACCTGTTCCTATACTGAATGTTCCTTCTTAGTTCATTTGCAAAGTTCAAAGAGTATTTTTAAAGTACATTTTTTCACCCTTTCACTCATAGAAAATTTTTCCTGAAACTTACTCTGTTTTCCTTCCCTTCCCTTCATGTCCATACAACGGAGGGCATTGTCTAATATTTAGTGTCTTCCCACAGATGCCACCCCAGTCTGTGGGTTTGAGCAGCAGCACAGGTACTCTTTTCTGTGTGCCACTCATATGATCTGCAAGCACGTATCTGTGTACATTTGGACCACACACCTTCCTCCCAATTGCCTCCAGCACGGCTGCCTGTGCAGGGGGCCCTTCAGAGTCACTGCAGTCTGTCAGGTGACAGGCAGGTGAAGTGCTGAGAGAAATCTTTGGGTAAGTCCTCATTACAATTCTGATAATGAATCTAATCATATTTCAATTCTCAAAAGGAAAACCACAATCCTTAAAGATTAGCTACATATCCTTTGGTTGATGTCCTCCAGATAACCAGAATGTGCATAAATTCTTCTTTGGTTGAGAAGATTTGATCTTAAAAAAGAGGAGCTGGGCATGAAGGCATGCACTGCTGTAGTACCCAGCAGTTGGACATTTTACTCCAGAAAGGGAATTGACAAAGTTGATACAGGCACCAGTATCCAGTATACACAGTATAAGGAAAAGATAACACTTAAAAATGGGATTCAAAGCAGACACAGCCAGTCATAAGCGTCAATGAAACCTGTTGGAAGCACTTGGACTAACTAGAAATTACTGGTTGATTTCTTGTAGGTGGGACTTGGAGTCTTGATCCTCCTCCTGTGCCCAGGCAGCCAAGCTGTGCACTGTCTGGTAGCACTGCCTCTCTCATTTCTCTCATCATAAGAGCATCATAAGAAATGGCAAGGACTGAATTTCTCACAGGGACTGGAGCATTTCCCCAGATCATTGAACTTGAGGACCTTTGAACTCATAGCTCCATATACCAATGAATTAACTCTAGTTTACACCATGTGCCTCTTTAAAGCTGGATACAGGGAGAACAAGCACAGAAGAGCCATAATCTCTAGGATGCATGTTAGGATAGCCAGCGGAGAGGAAGACACTTTTCTATAGATCTGTTTTTTTCTTTCTTTGTATTTTTGCTGAGTATTTTCTCTTGGAGTGGGTTGTAGAGTGGGGGGAGGGGGCATGTTTTGTATATTGCATTCTTGTAATTCATAGTCTAACGTAAAATACATAAATAATCTATCAAGCCAAAACACAGGGTTGTCCCTTTCTCATGCAGTCACAGCTTTGGTATGTCGTCAAGCTCATGCATGAGTATTCTGTATCTAGTCTCATGAATTTCATATTCTTTGTGCCCAATGGCACAGCTTGAACAGAACTGGTGGCTTATTCTCATCATAGAGGGGTAGTTAGGCTACTTTTCCATGACTTGGGATATTGTAATCAAGCCCCATAAAACTCCCAGCAGCATACAATGTCGGCTGCCCTGATTTGTGGCCGAGCATTCTAGCTCCTAGGTTATTATGCTGAAGGGGAGCATTTCTCCACTTTTATGAAAGAAAATGAATGTCAGTGTTGTACTCAACATTGTCTAGTTTTAAATATGTTCAAAATGCAAATTCAGTTAGTAACAAACTCTGCTCCTGGTGACACTGGGAAATATAGATGTTTTAACTCACGAGTCCCAAATGACAGTAGCTTTGACAGACAGCTCCAGCCTAGCAGAACCGAGGAAGCTTTGCCATGCAGTGTAACTGTTTAAAGGAGTTTGATTCTGGAACTTCTAAACAATTCATAAAGAATTTTGCCGAAAGTGCTTCTTAGGCGCAATTCTTTGTCCTGGGTGAGACGAAATGTGTAATTTTCCTGCCAATGTTTTTCTCTCAGGGACATGTTAGAACTTGCTGCAGATGATACAGACATCTGCTGATCTTTCTACACGTGTACAACACAACAGGGGAATTGCTCTTGCAGCTCCAAACTGCCCCTGCTGTCTGGCTGGGACAGGTTTCAACAAATACCCACTTCTCTGAGGGTTTAGGTCACTGAAGTTTCTGTTTCTTATGATTTAATCATTTTCCTGCCTCCTGTGACATCACACTCTACTCTGCTTTATATGTGTTACTCTTGTGGCATTATTAAACTCCACATTAAAGTATGTAGCTCTAAGTAAAGACATTTATCTGTTAGCAGTTATCACACAAATGTATGTGTGTGTGTCAAGATTTAAACCCAGCCAGAAACTAAGTACCTGTAGCCTCTTTATCGGGGAGAGTGGCCTTTGAAAGGGTTTTTAGAAATTTATGCCTGTTTGTAGTATGAAATCCAACTCTATTTCTTGCATATATCTATTTTAGTTGATCAAAATTCAAGGCAGAACTTGAAAATGAAAGGCCATCAGCTAAAAACCTAGTAAGAGACTGGTGTATACATTGTTGTTTGTAACCATCATTGATAATTGCAAGTCTAATAAAATATGCAAAATTCTTTTGGTAGCCCATAGATTGAATAAATTATTTTAAAAGTAGGAAAGTTATTTTACATGTGACAAAAGACAGCAAAAATACTTTACAGTTTTATTTTGCTCTTACCATATTTTGAAAGGAACAGACGTAAACATTGTTACTAGAAATATTAAAAAAAAAAACCAAACCACTACTATTTTGGTTTTGGAGGATTTGGAAAATATTTAATAAATGCAACATTATTTGAAAGGATTTGCTGCTGCTGTTTGCAAATGTCATAGGCAATGATACACAGTTTTGTCTTAAAATATTTTTGTATTCTGCATTAGTCTCATAAGAACACTGCCTTTTATTTTCTTTTTACATGATCCAAGAACTTTCCAGACGGCTGGTCCTTTATTTTGCCATTTGACTTTTTTTTTTCCCCAGCCTGATTTCGTACTGGCTTTCACACTGATCACTGCTAGTACGTCTTTGTTACAGTAAACTGACTGGGTTTATTATAATAAAAAATAAAACACAGCTTGACTTGCAATCTAAATGTGCTGGAAAAGAATATGATACTGTTTAGAGGAGAAAAGGTTGTGAATAGAAAAACAGTACCACTTCAGTTATTTAAACATTTGCTTTTCTGCAGCTTGTCAAACTTTGTGCCAAGTCATAGCTGCTTTACTTTGTTTTGTTAATCTCAGCACCATGTGTCTTGGGCTTTTTTAATAGAGGACCAATCCTGCAGTACTTACTCAGTTTTCAGTTTCATTGAGTCTGGGTAAGTACTGTAGGACTGCATTTTTTTTAAAATTAGGGGGGAAAAAAAACAAAGTATAATGTTGTAGAGTAGATCTTTCAAAACAGTTTGTGAAGGTTAAAAAATCTTACAAAGTAAGTTGCATATTAAATAAATTCTAGTAAGCACCTTCATAATGAAAATAGTTTATAATTCTCATCACATTTTAAGAAAATTTCTTTGACTTGAAGGTGTAAGCAGGACTGCATTAAATAGGAAATAATAAACAAAATATTTTAAAATTTATTTGTCTAAAGTCAGGCCAGAGTATAGACTTTGCTCTTTCAGGGAAAATCTTTTGGAATAAGAATCTGCCTGCATAGAATCCTAGTTAGTGCTAAAAATTACAGCCTGCCTGGTGTATTTACCAAAAGAATTTGAAGGTGTAAGATGCTGTAACTGAGGGTTGATTTGGCTTCATCATCTGTTTCGGAAGTGGCATGTAACATGAAAACAGCTCAGACACATTTCTGGATCATCTCTGAGGCACCTAGAAAAATAATTTTAAGTCACAAATTGAGTTGTGATAATTCTAGAAATCCCAGTGGGACCTTTAACATCAAAGCTTAAGCAGTCAGGTTTGATATAATCTAGATATTAGGAAGTTTCTAGTAATTCAGGAGAAAAAGAAGTTCTCAGAATAAAAATGGTTCTTAAAAGATATATTTATTATTAGGCACCTCTACTTCTAGTTTATTATTAATCCTGAGATAATTCAAAATTTTATCTAGAAATGCTTCTTCTAAGGGGATGGTCTTGGATGAACTGGGCAAACCTTTCCCTGCACAGGTATAGTCAGTGCACGGGGGTGCAGCCTTTGCAAAGGCTGTTGAGTGAGCTTTGGTCTCACTCTTTTCTCTCCTCCTAACTTTCTCTCTCCTCCTAATTCTAAAATCAAGCACACAGTTGTCAAATATCTAGGACACATTTTGGAGTCTGCTTTTGAGGTTCTCAAAACACAGAGAGTGTTCACAACTGATAGTGAAAAGTGATGAAGATCCCTTGACTGATTCCAACCCCTAACCTTATTTAGCCTGAAACTTTCTGGGACCTTGTCTTGTCATTGCATATTATCAGACAGGTTAGTATTAAGCACAAAAGAAATACAGCACTCATGCAGCTAAATCAAGTAATTCAGAGCAGTAATGTGCACAGTGGATGGGAAATAACATTGAACGTGGAATGCTGCTCCTCTGGAAAGCAGCAAGGAAGGAGAAGACTCAGTGAGAAATTAACAGCTTTGTGCTCTGGGACTTCGTGTTGGTACTCTGAGTGCATACAAATGTGGAAAAGAAAGATGGACAAGCAAACAAAAACACTCTCAGTGTACATAGTGCTTGTGGGATGAAGCTGGAACGTAAAAATTAATATGTCACTAAGGCTGAATCTGGAAATATAAACCCTAGAGTGTGTGATTGGAATAAAGCATTTGTGCTCTCAAAAGATCTGCTCTCAGTTTTAACATGTTCTTAAAGAAATTTCATAAAGATTATTACATAAATGTGACGTTTTCTGTATTCCTATACAATTCTGCGTATTTTTTACTTTATTTTAATAAATAAAAATGTTAGCAATAGAAAATGACATTTCCTAATGTCATTTAAATGACATTATCTTAAATCCTGGAAAATGTAACTATGTTAGATTAACATTAAAAAATTAACAATTACAAAACAGAATCAGGAACAAAGTACTGAATATTCAATCAATAGTAAAATCCTGGGAAAATCTTATGGGGAAAAATATCAATTGATTAAATGTTCCCCTTTTGTCATCTTTAATGATTCTATCAATATTCTGTTTTATTTAATTGCCTATAGACAATATTGTTGGTTTCCCATCATCTGGGTAGTAGAAATCCATGAGCAATGCTGAGCAGTACACAGAAATAGCTGGCTTTGTTACAACTCAGTACAAGCCAGGAGCTGCTGTCACTTTATAATGTTGTTGACAATCCCAGCTCATATTCAACAGCATTTTCAAAGAAAAAGAGTGCATATTTTCCTTCTAGTTATTATTATGTCCCCAGATGGTGAAGTGAAAAACAGTTTTCCACTGGCATAGATCAAAGTGCTAATACAATTAGCTTTATGTCTGAAAAAAGTTCTATGCCTTTTGAATACACTATTCACAGATGACTTCTTTGTTACTAACTTTAATAAAATTATTAGATAAACCATAATGCTGGTTAATAGTAGATTTTTTGCAAAGATTTCTGGCCATTGTTTTGTTAATATTTCTTGGTGGTTATTTTTAGCAGCAGAAGGAGAAGAGAGAAGACAAGAGAAGAGTGCAAAGTGTCCTGGGTGTGGCACAGAAAGAAGAATGCCATCAGTCATAAGGAAAATACAGATTTTATAATTCAATATTGCAAAGTGCTGTTCTGTGTTATACCTCTGTTTAAATTTGTCTTAGTCTTTCTTTTTCCACCAGTTTCTCTTAAGCCTATGTTTGTGTTTTGTAAGTATGTAAGAGTATTATGTAAGTAATTACCTTCCTTACAACCAAAAAAAAAAGCAGTCTACTTTCTTTATAACTATACTTTTTAAAACAGCCTTTTTTTCCATTTAGTCTGAATGGATTTGAGTAACATCACTGCTAGACTAGGTCCTTACCTTCTGCCTCTTTGAACAGGTACTCACTGATCCTTGCCCTTCAGTCTAGAGAGGAGAGCATGGCATACCACAGGCTGGTGGTCTGGTGGTGGTCATGATGTTTGACAGCTACAGTCATTGGCTAAGTGTCACTCTGGGGTTCTTTGTCTGAAATCAGTTCAACTTACAAGGTACGAGTCTGATGGAAGAAATCCCTTTATTACCACTGTACCTCACAGATAGCTAAAAATACTGGAAAGTATTAAACAGCCCTCAAATCCTAGGTTATCCACAGGAAGCAATGCTTTACCAAAAATACACAACTACATGAATCACAGAGACAGAAAACCAATATGGTTGCTGTTTGACATTACACCTAGATATTTCATAACCAAAAGCAGCACAAATTCTACCTTAATGCCGTAGTATTGCAGAAGACCTTACTGAGCTGCAGTAGTGCCTTCACACAGCAAGTTTTAGGAAAAGGTAGTCCAGGTATTGAATAGTATTTTCTTTCTGAATCTTAAGCTGAGAATCATATTTGTTCTCATGTGAAAAATATTTCCTTTACTTCATTGAGATTAACTGAGTAGGATCAGATCCTGTAGGGACCGTGGAGAAAGAAGCAGGATTTAAATTGCGGCTAGGGCATTTGGGTACAGCTGGTATCTAAGTGAGTAACTACCAGAAAAAAAAACCTGTGTGGGGCCTGGGTGGTGCCAGGAGGGTTTGAGGAATTACTCCTACCTGTCATGGGGGTCCTCTGGTGTGGTGGTCAGTGCACTGGTGTGGCGGGGGCTGTGGTAGCCCCCTGCAAGGAGGGGCGCTGGGTGCCCCATGGGTTGGGATGACTNTACCCTGGTGGTATTTTTGTCTTTGCGTCTGAGCTCTTTTCACGGAGCTATGCATAAATAACTTCGTGGAATTGTCATGCAAGGATCCTTCCTGTCTCTTTGCCATCGAAATGTCGTAGCCAGCCGGGCCATGGCAAGCAGTGACATACTCTAGTTCCTCTGATTTTATACCTGGTGTGAGGTGTGGTTCCTTACTCTTGCACTTCACGTATTCTAGCCTTCAAGACACAATAATACGTATGTAATGAATATATACAGCTGAAGGAAATCTGACAAACAGATACATATATATATATATATGTATAAAGTGATCTTACTGTGTTGTGGCTGTCAGTACTCAGGATATTAAGAAATCATTGAACTCTCTTGAAAGTAAAGATTATTGCAAACCAAGAAATGTTATTGGAATATAGAAGAGTTTGCAAATAAAGTATACATGAATACATAATTAATTTTTATTGTTGTAGTGCTTAGTGTAATTTTCAAAAGCCTATAATAATCTATTACTGGAACACTTCAAAATATGCCCACAAAGCTGTTCATTCAGGAAATTCATTTGTCCTCTATTACATTCTAGTTTCATTTAAAATAGCATGGGAGGGGATCCCAGCAGCAGTGGTCTAATGGGTTTTATAATAAAATTATATGTCTTTGAGTTATTCTTGACATTTAGGGATTAAATCTCCATTTATGCTTTCCTTTTTTTCATGCTGAATAATCAAAAACACTTCTTTGCTTTATTGAGAGAAAGTGTGGTCTGCTTTACGTAAGTCATATTCCCTTTCCAAATCCTTACTCACGTAAGTCCTCCTGTACACTTCCCAACTTTGGAATCCTTCAAGTAAAGAACATGTGAGAGAAATAAGGAAAGATCTTTTACTATTTAAATAGCATTTGAATGTTTTCCTTTAAAAAATGCTTTCTTTCTTCATAAGAATGATGGATCTATAACAATTTCCATTAATTATTTCAGCTATTTAAAAACTTACTGTACTATTAGGTATCTAAATGTGATCATAATCAAATAAAAATAAAATTTGTCATCTACTCATACTACTACATCCTGTCATTTGCCATAGGTGTGGGGACAGTGAAACTGTTTGGATTTCTCTTCTGCTGCGAATAATATTTTAATCATTTTAGAAAGTATTTTCCTGGAAATGTGTATGTATATTGTATATGTATATTATGTATGTATATATACATACATATACACATATGCATGTGTGTGTGTCTAGATATATTTGTGGACTTTTTCTAACTGTTTCAGAATATTTTTATTATATCAGAATAAAAGTAGTGAACCATTATAAAAATAAAATTTTTTTAGTTGTTTGCATTATCCTTCCTATTATATTTCACAATACCTTTATTTGAGTAAAGGGTTATTAATATCCCCGATCTTCCTGAAACTTCAAATAATAGGAAAAAACCAACTAAAGCAACACTTAGAAGTTGATATCTAAATCAATGTGTTAATCAGCCTCACTTTTTGAGGCTGGATTTCCTTCAGTAGTTATTTGACAAATCCTATTAATTACAGTTAGATTTGGAAATCTATGGCATGTGGTGAGAACAAGCCATATGCTGAGATAAACAGAACCAGAGCACATCTAGGTTAGTTGAAGTATGTGTGATCTTGGAAAGTGGTACTTGATTGTATTAAAATAAAAAGTTTGTATACTGTTAGTAATTATCGATTTGTTACTTAGATTTGTGGCTCAAAACATTATCAACACAGAGAAATACATCTTATTGAAAAAATTAATTCATGTTCTTATTTAACAGATTCAGTATCAATTAAGTACTGCTTTGACGCTTACCCAGACCTCTACTTGTCCTAATGCTATATTCATACAGTAAAATCTCAGCAGAAACAACATAACATTTCAATCTCAATAGAAACAACACAACATTTTGACAAAAAAATCAGCCCCCACACTACCTCTAAAATCTTTTTTGGTCCTTTTTAAGGACTGGTCTTCAGATGACCACTTTGACTCTAGTGCAGTTTGATGAAGTAAGAATTACAGTTTTTCCAGTATTCTGTTGGGTATCATTTCTGTGGTTGCAGATGCTCTTTTTAAAGCTGTATGGCTTTGTGTTGACATTGAACAACACTGCAGCGATGCCGCAAGAGAGACGATGACTCCTCATCCTCCACACACCCTTCTAAAAAGCACAAAGCGTAATTCCTCCCTTCAGGCTCTTAGCCAAGGGCGGAGGCGCGGAGCTGCCGCTCCTGGCTGCCCGTGGCACGGGATGGGGGTGTCCGTGCCCCCCTCGCTGCCCGCAGCCCCCGGTCCCGGGGGACGGCGCCTCTCGGCCTCCGGGCGCGCTTGGGCACGGCCCGCAGGGCTTTCGAGGCACAATCCGCCGCTAATGGGCAAAGCACTCAATGATACGGTGCGGTTTTGCTCTCTAGTTTGAGCGTTTTAATTTTTGAACGTGGGTTTGAAGGAGTACACAATAGCACGTTCAATGACATTCAACTACTTTTCAATTACTGTTCAATTACTATTAAGTACACATACAGTGTTAGCTGATCTTTTACACTGTGTTTGTATTGTTACAGGTTTGGTTGTGTAATTTTTTTTGTAGGTAGAGACACCTGCATTCACCTCTATACATTTTTAGGTATCTAGATAGGGATTTTATTTACACTGGAAAATGCAGTTTGGTATAGATTATGGTTTTGAAAATAATAGGATATCTGTTTATCCTCTGTTTCAGTGGTAACTGATGACTGCATAATGCACTGTTGATAAAAAGGGAGATATAAGCAATAAGAAATAGTGTTAATTACAGAACCAGGAGATTAGGGATGGAAACATATACTAGATCATTCTAGCTAGTCCCATCAAAGGGGAGGCGTTTCTTAGTGAGTGGTTTTCATTAGAGCAACAGTTCATATCCAAGCAATATCATGATGGAAAGGGTGTAAGAGTAGAACAGAAATAGTGTCACAAGTCACAAAATTGACACATTTCTCACAAAATCTGTTTCATAGCCTCACATGTCATCTTTGTAGTTCAATTTCTTGGTTTCATTCTATTTTCTAACTTCCTTAAATTCAATCCTCAGCTCCTAATATTTAGTACATACTGAATGGATTCTTTCCTTAGTATTTATATTCTTCAAGGTTGTCTCCTTGTCATCATAAAGCCTTATAATATTACAATAAGTAATGGACAATAATATTCATTATGATTGAAATCTTGTCATAATGCTGTTGAGGCTCATAGTTTGGCACAAGTTTGCCAAATCTTTCTGAACTTAAGTAGACTAAAAGGAATTAATTTGAATTGCAAGTAGTGGAAACTGTAACTACTTCCAAAAAAGAGAACAGTGACCTATAAAAGTTCTCTTTTTTTTTTT
>VZRO01004348.1:0-28439 GCA_013397915.1 Daphoenositta chrysoptera
GCTGCTGCAGGGCTGGCTGCAGGCTGGCAGAGCTGCAAAGGCTGCAGTGACTGCCCTGGAATGCAGGGTGGTGCTCCCGTGTGAATCAGTCACCTCTTGAGCTGCAAAGGCTGCCCTGGGAGGGACAACAAACCTGAGAGTGGCCGTGCTGGATAGGAACACTCATGGCCCACACCTTGTTTGGCGGCTGCAAAAAGTAGGAAGGCTGAAGGAATGGAAGTAGTAAGAAGGAAGAAAGTGGTGACATAAAATATCTGCAATGAACTCGTGCTCGTTTTCCAAAATTGCCCATTTCATGGGCATTACTTTGCACTTAACACAGACTATGGAGTGCCATGGTTTAGAGCAGAGCAGTGGGGTTTTAGTGCTTAGGTAGCTGATGTAAGGAAGTCATTCCATTAAAAAGGTGGGAAGGGGGAAGGAAAAGGGGAGAGGAGATTTTGCTGTGCTTTTTTTCGGTTTTAGTATGGGAAGTAATAACTTCTGTGTGCCAGTGAACATCAGCTGTAATCATGATTTAATGTATTAATAACAAAATTGTCTTGGTATAGGCTAGTACAGTCCTACAATTACACGGGATTTCTAAATGTATTTGGACCAGATGCCTAAATTGGATGAGTAATAAATATCCAACAGAGCCAGATCCAAAATGGAGGGTTAAACTAAAATTTTTGAGAATGACAAATGAAATTGTCTTTACTTAAGAAGGAGAATTAATGCAATCATAAATATAAGATGAAAAATAAATTTTGAAGCACCTGTATAACAAGGTTCTATTTGCTGGAAAGTAAATGGAAGTTACAGCATTTCGAAAGTAATTCCTTGTTGTTTTAAAAACAAAGGCAACTGATTTTGTGTTGGATTAAGAAAAAAACCCAAAGGATAATTATTCCACTCTATTTGCCACTAGTAATGCCTCGGGTAGGGGATTATATTCAGCTCTGGGCAGGACATTCTACCAGGAATCCAGACCAATAGCAAAGATCCAAATAAGAGTTATGAGAGGATTAGAAAGCAAGGCAAATAAAAATATGGCAAGAGAGGAGTTTATTTAGTGTGGAGATAATTAAGAGGAGACAGAAGTCTTCCAAGTGAAAGAAAGTAGACAGAAGTGGGCTCCTGAAGCAGTGTGGTGAGAGCAAGGCAACTGCACCATGAAGGCTTCGAGCAGCCAGGGATGGAGCAGAATTTGGAAGCCCAAAATCAAGGTTGAGTTCAGGAGGTAACTTTCTCTCCTGCAGCAGCCTTGAATTGCAAGACACGAATGGTGGATTAAAAAATCAAAAGTGATTTACCATGTGTGTATATATGGTTTAAAATTATTTTATCTGTGCATGAAGGACGCAAAAGCTATAATAATAAAGAATATTCAGGCAGTATATTAAAGAAAAAAAAAAAGGGCTGTCTTACAAGAAGAGTAGTGAAATCCTAGAACTGACTGCTTCAGATTGCTTGGAATTTTACTTCACTTGGATGAGAAACTCCATTAACATTCCTTCAAGTGTTGTCTTCCTATGTTTCCGTTGAAGAATTTTCACTGACCTTCCTGACATACATCTCCCTAAATGTCATATCCTGTGCTTTTCACAGAACACCTATGATGTAGTAACGATTTGTCCCAGTGTTCAAGAAATGAGGCCTTACACTAAAAATTAGTTTTCTCAAGGTGTATTCCACAAACTAAATGAGTACAGGCAGATGTGTGTCTATGCAGATCTGCTGGGCAAACACTCCTGCTTGCCTTCTCATCTGCTGCTCTGATCTGAGGAGGAAAGCTAATTTTATATCATCTGTGTGGGTTAAGTGTTCCCAGGTGTAAAACAGTGGGGAAGAATTCTCTCACTGTTCCCAGACAGAAGAATGAATCAGTTCCGATGAATGCCTTTGAGACCTTTTTCTTCAGTCACTTGGTTACTGTTTGGAGTTGGAGGGTTTGGCCCCTGGGGGTTTGACAGGGTACAGATTTTAGTCAAGCTATGGCAACTTTCTAGCATTCCTAGGAAACAGAATGGTTGCCAAGAAGTGTGACACAGTTAGGCATTATGTTTGTAGCAGATGTCAGGACATCTGACAGTGGTTAACAGCATCCCTGTGACTGCAGGGGAAAGGCCTGAGGAGGTACCCAAAACAATGACTGAGTTCCGTGGGTCTGATGGGAAGCGGGCTAGGAGTGGAGACCAGAAAGTTCCCAGGATAAACTCTGCTGAGCCGTTTGTTCATCCCCTTTGTGTAGTTTTGCCACTTGTGCTTGCATACTATTTCTGTTTGGATAGCCCACAGCGCTGGGGTGGTGCAATGCAGCAAGGAAATGAGCTGACATAGCTCGGGGCTGACATTCCAGCAGTGAAGAAACCTGGTACGTTTTCAAAACCTCTTGTAGAGTGAACTGGGTCACTGACAGAGGTCACAGAGGGGATCTCACTTCTCGTGTGCCAAGAAAATGACGTGTTTATAAACCAGCTGCCAGCCCTCACCCCAACCGCAATGGAGTTGGAGCAGTTTCTGTGGAGCTCTGAGTGTTTGATTTTCAGGAGTGAGTTCATAACTTACTGAAAACTTGATTGTTTTGAAGGCGTTTTTTCCCTGGTACTGAGAAGGGGAAATCCAAAGTTTCATTTTGCAACGCAGTATCCTCTCAACTTTTTAAGTTGAGCCTTTTTTAGTCCCTTCCAAAGGATTCCCAAGCCTCTTGGACAACTTTAGAACCTTTGAAGTCCAACTTGGCATTTATTGTGACTTCTAAATACTAATTCTTTGTGGACTTGGGAAGACCCAGCTAATGAAACTGGAAAGAAACAAAATTCCGAAATCCTGTTTGGCAAGCTGAGTTTCATGGCAAGTTTACTAAATCTAACATCTCTTACAAGTATTAATTATATTTCATCAATAGTACAGTCTTCAATAATATTTTCAAATCTATATACCTAACTTCACAATCTGAAAATACGTTTTCACCAGTATGGAAGAAGTCACAAACTATTTTGAGGACTGAATATTTAAATAGAATTTTGATATTAGTCCTTTTTAAATGTATTTTAATGCCAAATGGTCCACTTTTGGAAGATCTGATTGTGTGCTACAATTGTTCTGCTGATGGTAATTGTGTAATAGAGGTTGTTAGTTTTTTAAGGACTTAAATGTTATTCTTTAAAAGATTTTAGTGCTGAAATTTGTTTCTTTTCTGTAGGTTTAATAGTTATAAGTGGCTCAAATGGAATAAAACTACTAAACTTCCATGGACCTTAGTACTTATGAGAATTTACCTTAGCTGTGAATTTAGTTCAAAGATTGTATAATAAGGTCAATTTTAGATGCTAAAATTGGATATCCACAGAGCAGGTACATAGTAAGTATACAAGTTCCCTATTTACCATGTCATAAAGCCTGATTTTTGTGGATTCTTTTAATTAAAACCGGAAACTTAATCTAGGAATAGTAGGAATCTGTTCAATGATCATTTAACTCTTCTCCTCCTCCTTTTTTTTTGTCTCCAGCTTCCTGGGCCGCTGCAAAGAGCATGGATAGAGATGTTTGCCTATATATTCTGAGACATCAAGGTTCGAATTAGTTGTAGGAGAATGAATTAAAAACTTTGGGTCTGTTCTTCTGGCTCCTATGGCAAGCACACAAGCTCTGTAGAGCTTTGAAAATCCTCTGGGTAGTAACACTTCCTTGGAAAAGCAAAACAGCAAAATATAGTAAACTATATATTTATAAGGGACCAGTATCAGGAACTGAATTGCTAGTCAGAATTTCCTTGCAGACATCGACAGGGTGAAAAACTTTGCTAGTGTTCTTCACAATACATATGACAATTTATACAAAACATTGCCTGACCTAATATATACTGAACACCAGAAATTCCACAGTTTGAAAACATACAGCTTTGTTTTGGCTTGACTTTCCAGTTGTATGCTCTTGCAAGCTGCAATGCAAGAACTGTGAGATCAAAGGAAAAAAGAGGCTGGCGCCTGTCAGTGGTCCCGGCGGGGTTTGTGTCCCAGTCTGACAGGAGAGTGATGCCCTCTGCAGGGCTCTGTCTGTCCCACGCTGTTTCCTGGCAGATCCTTCACGAGCCAAGTTCACTGGCAGAAGTGCATGGAAGAGAGCCCAAGGAAACCCTTCTGCCCTGGGGGTCATTGTGTCTTTTGGAGCTAGCAAGACTTTCTCAGTGTTTTTGTTATTCAGAGCTGCACCCCAGCTCATGTGACTAAGCCGCTCTCCGTAACTCCTTGGAGGTCTGTGATGAGGAGTTGAAGTTTATCCTATGAGCTGTTTTGGTGGAAAATTGAAACCACACATTTGATTTCATTGAATGGCATTTGTGTTCCAATGCAGATGGTGGTTTTCTTTTTACATCTGTTTGGTGTGTCCAGAGCTTTGCAGACAGATGTTGCGCAGTGCCTCTGGCAGAACACCCAGGAGGTCTCGTTTTGGAGTTACACCGTGCAGTGCACAGCAAACTAACCCAGCTCTCCCGCTTCTGCTCTGCGTTACAGGTGCTGCTCTGCCACCGCTGAAGCTCGGGCACTCCATCTGTGCCATGAAAGCAGATGATGGTCCATGCAAAGCCATCCACATCCGCTATTTCTTCAACATTAAAAGCCGCAGGTGTGAAGTGTTTGAATATGGCGGGTGCCACGGCAATGAGAACAACTTCCTAACGCTGGAAGAATGCCAGGAGAAGTGTGTGGTGACAGGCCAGTACCCATCCTCTTATCCTCCTACCAATTCATTTGCATCTGTTATTTCTCATTCACAAACCACTTGAATTTGGGAAGTAGAAGCCCTCTCCAGTTCCTATTAATAGAGAAATATGATGACTCTAATTATGTTCCCAAGTATTCCCAAGCAGGTTGTAGTCATCTGAATTATTTTACATGGTTCAAGCAAACATTCAGGATTTGGAAAGATAGGTGGGTTTTTCAGTGTATCTCTGGAATAGAAATACCAATGCAAGAAATCTTATTTTCTAGCTAGAGCCCTATTTTTGATGAGTTCTTAAGTGAAATTGATTTTGAGGCTGGGCTAAGCTGGTGGGTAGCACAGATGTTCTTCATTGCTTTAAGAGTGTCTAACCAGATTTTTATCCCAGATCTGTCCTTCACTTGAGAAGCTCATAGAAGTTGTCCAAAATTTTGGTCATCTTCTATGTTTCAGCATAATTAGTACTACAGTAGTGGATAATTCTCATTTAAAATATCTGTTATAGCCATTTCTCAGCTTTGTTTTATTGTAACCTCCTCAATTAATCATTGGAAAGAGGAAAATGAGTTCTAACATATGATACACACCACAATGGGCACCAAAGGCCTTGTGAATGCTGGTTCTGCTATTAAAATTCATCCTTGTAATTAATTGAGGTTTTCAGCATTGTACAAATTCCTCACAAGACTGGATGAAAATTAGAAGATTCTTAAATCTGCCAATGAAGCTAGAAATTTTACAAGCTTGTATTTTTGGAGACTGGAGGAATTCAAGTGTTATTGAGGGTTTCCTCTGAATACCTGCTTTCATGGGAATGGATCTTGCTTCCATGGGAATTTGGTGGAATGTGTCTGGCTGTGTAAACAGGAAGTGATAGGGAAATCTTGAAGGGGGAGAAGGCAATGGAAATGGCAAGAAAATTTCAGAAAAAGGGGGTTCTCAAAGGTGTGTAATAACCCTCAGGTAGAATATCAACTATGTGAGTTTTTTTTCCCAAGTCTCTTCATACACTGGATGTTAATTTCTTAGACTGCGAGGTAAGATAGGAGGATTCATTCCCAACAGAAGGCACTGTTCAGTCACATGTGCCTTGCCCAGCAGCAGAATTTGCCATGGTTACTGAGCTCAAGGCAGTGATGGTGGGCAATTCTGCAGCAGAGAACAGTTAATAAGTTATTCTGGGGATGGGCAACACAAGCAGCTGAAAATCGTCCCTTTCTGCTGTCTATTAGTGATGTGCCCTGGTAGCACCTACTGCTGTGCAGATCTTGGCAGGTGTCATTTTGTTTGCCCTTTTTTCATAATTTATTGTAGACCTGGGCCTTTTTTTGAAACTGGAAATCTGCTGAAGGTGCTGAAGGCACTGAGTTGTTTTGCAGGATACAAACTTGTATCTCCTAGGATCAGCATACGCCGCTTGCAAGCACAGCGAGTTCTTTCAGGTTGCAAAAAAATACTTCCAAGAAACTTCAGATTAGAAAATTGCTTTCAGAAGCTCCTATTTGGGTTTTCTGGCAAAGCAGACTGCATATATGACTACGTAATTTATAGCATCAGGCTTTGTCTGGCAACAAATGTAAATGTCTCTTACCTATTTTCCATCCCTTCCAGAATTCACATCTACATAGTATTTAGATCAGGCCTTAAATCTTCTACATTGTCTGTTTTACAACACATCTGTATTTCCTGATAAAAATTGCTCTGAATCATGTTGCTAAATTTATTTAGAAATCAAAGTAAGTATCTGTCTCCCACCCCACTGTCATAATAACAGCTGGAGCTGGTTACTCATTATCATAATATTCAACAGTGTCTGTTAGTTTTAACACCTCTAATCTTCACAATCTGCAAATGTTAATAAACCAGGTCTTGAAAGTAAGCAATTTATTATCTTCCCTGTAACTGTCAGAAAAAGAAAGGTGGTAAGGCAAGAGAAAAAGAGATCAGTAGACTGCCTCACAATTGGAGCAGGGAGTGCAGCTCGGGGTGTCTGACACTCACTCACTGCAGTGGTGGTGGAGGCTCTTCTGTGGGCATTAACTCTATAGTTTTGCTACTCTGTTGTACTCCTGTTCAGCCCCCTGTAGAGTTAGCTGATGGTTCCTCCATGTGTTCATGGAATAGGACAATGTGTTTGAATACAAACAAACACAACAGCTACACCTCATTGTCCAGTGTGGGCTTTGAGAATTTCTCAAGTCTGTAATTCAGTTCTTTGCCCCAGACCTTTCTCCCTCTCTATCCAGTCCAGCCACAGCAAGGGAAAGAACAGCTGTGTGTGCTCATTATACATTTCTGGTATGCTGATGTCCAGTGGTGGTTGCAATTTATAGAGGAAAGCAGGGTTTCTTTCCTCTCTACACAAATGGAGCCAGAAGAGTGTGTCTGTGTGGAACCAGGATGCAGTGGGACTGTATTTATTAACAGTAGCAAAGTTTAATCTGAAGACTTGTACACCGGAACGAAGTTTCATTGCTTAGAAGATACTGAAAGAACAGCTAACAGGAAAGCCCTTCCTTCTTTGAAAGCATCCCTGGTCTTGATGCCTTTGGTCTTTCCAAAGAGGAGACTGCACACATTTTATTTACTCACCAAATACTAACTCAACATACTATTTACCATTCAGATCTGTTTTTCTGATCTGCCTGTGCCATCATGCATCTCTGTTCAGTTATGCTTTGCTTTTAAAGAATTGCATGCTTATAAAGGTATCTCTATCAGGATGAAAAAAAAAAAAAAAAAAACACTACATGTTTTCACTAAAAACTTGTCAAAACTGAAAAGATTACTCAAGTTTTCAAGTGAATGGCAATTTTCCAGTGCATTTTACTCCAAGGATTAATTTGACACTTACCTTTTGATGGTTTCTGGACAAATGTACTAATAAGCCTCAGATACTAGAGGTGCTCCAGGGAAAGAATGGGCAAGAATCAGTCACAGCCTTGCTCTGTTTTCAGGTGCAATACACGGGTCAACATAGTGACAATGATATTAAATTAATCTTAATTATTAAAATGGCATCCCATCAAGAAAGAGGTATATGGAAATCACGATTCCTTGGTTAATAAATAACATAATCTAGAATTGCATGTTAAAAAAAAGAAAAAAGGATGACATGAAGAAAAACATCTTGCCCTAAATGCAAGCACACACAAAGTTCAGGAACCTCTGTCCTCCTTGGATCTGAAACTACTACTTTGATCTTAAGCAAACTCTTCCTGAACTGGCTGAAAAGGGAAAGAACCTTTACATCAGTGAATTTCTTTTTGTCTCAGATACTTCCACAAGTTCAGATTACTATTTTGGTGCTCTTTTACCTGTATTTGGTATTTTAGCAATTTGTAAGGATAAAAGCTGTTTACAACACTGTCCCTTCTCCAGACTATACTATTTGTGTCTTTGATTCATCATACCTGAGTTTAAAATAAAAAAAAACAAAGTAAGATGGAATGCAAGTAATAGGTATTAAAATCTTCCTAACAGACTATTGTGTAGGAGCAGTTCTCATTTCTGGGCAGAAAATCAAACAAAGAAGAAATTCATTACAGATGATTAATCTGTTTCTAGTTATGACTCCACCAAGTTTCAAGAGTACAGTCTTTCAAGATAAAAAATTGGAAGTTATTGTTTCCTTGAATAGCATTCAGTGTCAGAAAGACCTGGAGTCTAGAATGTGAATTAGCTCTTCTTTTTCTGACTCCAGGCTGGCTTTCAGTAGTTTCCATCTAGTATTTGGTTCAGGGTTTCAGTAGGACCCACAGCATCTTTATCATGCTTGGAGTGGGGTTATTTGTAGGACTGCAGCTGCCAGTATCTCATTCAAAGCTTCACACTTCCTGTCACAGGAAATTTGGAGTGTTTATCCTCAATTTCAATGTAAAGGCTAAAACAGAACGGTAAAGGGAAAAAGGCAGGGTCGGTAGGTGCAGAATTTGGAATGAAGTGTCCAAAAGTCATAATCGGGTGTCACGAGTGAAGATTTATCACATTGTTTTTCAATCTAATGCTCCTGTTTTCACAGAATCACAGAATAAGCTGAGTTGGAAGGGACCCAGTGTTACTTTGATTCTGACACACACATTGGATCTGGAATAGATCTTCTAGACCAAATCCAGTACTGGCATATATTTGGCATAACTCCATAGTATAAAACTGAAAGTTATTCAAAATGAGAACTGGCTTAGTGTGTCCACATGTTGGTACTCAGCCCAAGAACAGTTTTCTGTGTATGAATGACAGTGACCCAAGACTTCCCAAGAGCTGGGTCTGCTTGGAGGAAGAGGAGCAATGAAAGATCATTATCTCTGTATTCTCTGAATGCATGACAGCAGATAAAATGGTTTGGTCTCACATACAGTGTGTTGCAGACCATCAGGCATAAAGCAAAATAAACTATTAAGTTAATCCCTTTTGCTAACATAATTCAGTGAAATCCCATATAATTCTGGTAATTCCTTTAGTTAAATCTAGCTCTGTCTGTGCAGTGTTGTAGTTTGTAGTTCTGTTCATCTCACCTGCATTTCCAGTATTTGTTACTGTTGGAAGTTCACTATTTAGTGACTGTAGAAATCAGTCTGAAGAGAGAGTATGAGTGACACAAAAGTGCTTAAACATAAAGAAAAATCTGAAATACTAAATTATCACTGTGAAGAATGTGAAGACCAAGACTGATATAAGCTCAAAAGAAGTTATCTAATAAATGTAGAAATTCAGAAGAAATAATGTGAATAGTCAAAGTTTTTGATTTTCAATATTCAGCACAAATACAAGAATAAATGAGCCAACATGAGTGAATTACCAGATCAGGATTAATTTTTAACATTCTGGAATCAATAAACCACCTGACAGAATTAATTGAAGTCAGTACAACAGAGTTCAGAGAGCCCAGCTCCAGGCTGGCCACTCTAAAACCCTCCAAGACAAGGTTCAGATTCAAGATGCCTACTTCTAACTCCAGTTTCCCAGAAATTAGCTGCGTTTTTTGTTTCTTGGGCCCAGTACTCACAACTTCAGGGAATGAAAAAGTACTTTCTAAGAGGAATTTGCCTATATGTTCCATTGTTTACTGGGTATGGGTATAATCACAAATGTCATCACTAGCAGAAAGATCTTAATTTTCAAGGCAGTGAATATAAATTTTAGGCTACTTAAGCTTGCTACTGTGGGAAAATACCTACTGATAAATGGTTCTGGTCACAATGGCAATTCTAATGTCTATTCTTTAGAGTGGATCTACTCACAAATACACTTTTTTTACAAAGAAGAAATCAACTCAAATGTGGATTTGGCTTTTTGACTGAAACCAGAAGCGAAAGACACTGTTGACATGGTAGTAAGATTAAAAGATTCTAGGCCTGTATAAACTCACAATAAAATTTTCCTTTTCTCTGCCAGAAGAGTAGAGATCACATGCCAAAGTATGATTGCTGATTTTGCCCTGAAGGGGACAGCTGAGTGAGATTAGTGAAACGGCCTGACGTGCGTGTCCCTGGTTTAGGTCATGGGTTTAAATGCTGAGGGCCAAGCCTCCTACTAATAGGAAAAACTGGAAATCTCTTCAAAGAAATGCTATGTCACTCTGAAGTGCATGCCATGTCTTTAATATTTTCTAAAGGGTAACAGCTGCATTGTCCCAGAGGTGGAAGGAAAAATGTGTCATGACAGAATTTCTACCCAATATATTTGCTTTGAAAATATAACATCGGCAGATTTCCAGAGAAAACTGGGGTAGAATTATGATACAAAAGGGCAGTAGAGTACAAAACAAGAATTATGAAGCAATTCAAATAAGGTGACTAAGGCAGAGTCCAGAAGCTGCTGGCCACCTTTCTCTCAGCTGTCGAAACCCTGTCAGCCTTTCTCAGACATTGCATGATCTGCTCTGCCCTTGGACTCCTTTGTCCAGTTTTATGATTTGACAGTCTCCTGCAAGGGGAAGAAGTTCGTTTTCAATCTCTAAAAATGCATCTGGGTTTGAATTAAGATACCCAGTTTCTTGAGCTGATACAACAAAACCCAGGCTCCTGCATTAAGAATGACAATAACTTCTTCGCTGCAGATCGTGCACAGACAGAACCGTGCAGACAAGGTTGTCATCACACCTGCCTAAGGATACTTGGCCAAAGGGGCCTTAATGTCATTAACTGCAGAATGAAAGCTTCACTCAGGCCCTACATGGCAGAGCAAAGGGAATTGGATAGGATGAGAGGAGCCTTACTGTCTCCCTCAGCCAGCTCCAAAGCTATGAGCAGTATCAGCAGTCGGGTTGTTAGTCTGTTTATCACTCCTCTTTGGTGGAGTAAGATTGCTTATTACAGGATACTGGATCCAATAACAAGAAGAGTAATTTCCCTGCTCAATTCAGTATCAGCATAATTTGATTTCGGTACTTTCTAGATCCTCAAGTTTCCAAGATAGCAGGTCTTCTTATACAAAGGAAATGATACTTCAGTTCTCCAGAACGAGCTTTTGTGCTGCTTCCCAAATCAAGAGAAAAAGGAAGAGATGCTGTGCTTTTCCTTCTCAATGCTCAGTGTCACTGCTAAGCACATTGGTATCTCAGGTGAGACTTAACATGTCTGCTTTTGCTAAATACTTTTATTTTTATTTGTCTTGCAGGATTGCCTCAGAAGATGGGGTTAGCAAAAATTAAGAAAGGTAATTATGTTTACATGGTAATGTAAGATTCTTCTACCACAATAAGGGATTGTTTATCTTCTTTTGTTAGCTTGGAACAATACATAAATAATTTATCTTCTAACAAAATCAGCAATGTCAGATTAAAGTGAGTTCTTAGTCTGAATCTTCTTCTGTCTTCATCAAAGAATTTGAGGAGAGTTGGGGTCACTGAAGATGGTAGCTGAAATCTCTTGTCCACAAAAAAGATACGTCACGATTCTTTTCTCTTTCTCCACTAAAAAGAGGGACTCAGCAGGGATTCAAGCATTATATAATTAGCCATGATGCGGAACTCTTATTTTGAGAACCAGCTAAATGCTTGCTCTACTTTTAGATAAATAGGAAAAATTTGCTCTGAAACAGAACTTTTTAAGCATTGTCCGTGGAGAGGCTACCAGAGGTTAGGGCAGAGCCCCTAATTGCACATCAAACAGGGGAGCAAATTTCCCATTCCTAAAGGGACAGACTTTTAACAGAACCTTTAATTCCTGATACCCCCAGACTTCCAAAATAGCCAGTGCTAAAGTATGGTCTGCTGAGGAAACTGATGTTCCTAGCCAGGATATTTCAGCTGGACACTCAGAGCAGAGCTTGTGAAGACTTACTCTACCCTTTCTCCTTGCACATTGGAGACTCACCTGGGTGGGGCCCGTTCTATGCAGCCTGAGTTCCCCAAACACAGACTTGAGTACATTTTTTCACAAGTCAGCTCCTCCTTTTCTGCTTAATCTCCTTCCTCTCTCCTTCATCTCTCCTTCCACTCACGACTTCCTGAATGGTTGTGCACTTAGCGACTTGCCGAAATGCAAGTATTTGCACATACATTTTGAAACAGACTTTAGCCAAATCACCTATCTTTGCAGAATGGTATTTGGAATACTTTCATATGAGATGATGGTTTTCTTTTCCTGTTTTCTACTGTCTTTTAAATTATTAATACGGTTTAAAAAAATCGTGGCTATACTGTGGAAGCTACTAAAGTTGATTTTCCACAGATGCTGCGGACTTTGGCACTACTTCCTATAAGGGCTGACCCTAGTTCCCTGATTTTAATGACAAACCAGAACACATCCTGTAAAATTCAGCTCATGGCTATCATCAGCATTATTGCACACGTACTATTGTTTCCACCAACACAGTCTTGAATGTTGAATCTCTGGAGAAAGACGTGGCATTTAGAAGTATAGTACTGCTTTGTATGATTAGGATTATATTGCCTTCATGAACTCTCTCTTAAAAAGTGGCTATAAAAGTTAGCTGTGAGCTCAACTAATTTGGACTTAATTTCATTTGCAAGAACCTGCAAGAACCATTTTAATATAGGAATTTTCTAAATGAAGAACATCTGTTTTTAAGAGGCATAATCCTGCAGTCTGCTTTGCAAACATTTATTTTTATCTGCCTTTCCTTTTCAGTTAATATCTATCTAATAATCTCTCTCTGTTATTTCACAATATTGTGCAATGTTTGATAAGAGAATTCTCTCTGTAGCCCCTGTTGTCTGTGGGCTCCTAGCAGATGGTGTGAGGAACTGATCCTCCTCTGGTGGAGTCTTGCTGCTCCCTGTCTGTGCACCTCTCTCACCTCTGCTCTCAGCTGAGAGCACATCACGTGTGCCTTGCACATATTTCTCCCATTTATTTCTCTGTGTGAGCTTACTTTTCTAAATCTGTGCACATCAATGCATTTGCGTAGTAAGAAAGGTGAAACATCTGAACTGTGGATTACACTTACTGGCAGAGAATGAAATTTGTAATGAAGAATCAAAATTAAGGTATTCAGGAATGCCTGGAACAGTTGATTTGGTTGCTTTATGCAAGATTATTTTAGTGATTTAATTTTGCATGTGATCTCTGAAAATTATTTTTCACTGTTCATGAAGTATTACAAAACTTGAAATGCAATATATTGTCAATTAATTCTTAGAAAAACACTAGTTATGAGCTATTATAATATTTTATATAAATTCAAGATGTGCATCAATTGCCTTTAATAATAATCTTGTTCTAGCAATGAATTTGAATATATACCTAGCTAAAATATGTGTAATAGAATTAACTTCTTTGTAACTTTATAATCTACTTCTAAAATGTTAGGAACTTCAAAGTAATTATTCTATACCAATTTTTATAAGATGTCAGCCCAATGCACACTGTTTTAGTATCAAAATTTTGTGAACTTTCACAGCTAAGCAAGGCCTTTATATGTCACATCTGATATGATTTTCTTATATGATGGTTAAATAGATTTTTCTCTGCAGGGTCAGCTCAGACAGGATTAATATTTGAAAATATCTGTTAGCAAGAATCTGAGAATTCCTTCACATATATTTCATTATTGTTAGCATGATTTTAAGTGTACAATTTTAGGAAAAAACTGAATATGGTGAGAAGTTGACTTTTGGGGATTATCATATGGCTATGTGCTTTTTGTCCCTGCCAGAGGATGCTATATCATGCTGTGATATTCAGTCAAATTACGCAATATTCATTTGTTAACTTTTCCTTGGTTGATATTGTAGTTACTGATTGCAAACTCAGAACTGGGACTGAAAAATTGTAGAATAGCCCTCTGTCTCCCTGTTTCCAGTATCCTTTCATAAGGATAAACTGCCCTAGGCAAAGAGCAATGCTAGATTTTTTTCTGTTCTATTTAAAACTCATTTCTTTTTTCTTTTGTTTGAATATTGCTTCGTGTATAATTCACATTGACATTGACTGAAACATAAATAACAAGGATGTGTACTTAGGAGCACGTGATCCAGCTGAGATTCAGGTCTTCTTTTAAATCAGAGTAAAAGCTAATTTTCAACTTAGAGGTTCAATGTTTTGGAACTTTAAAAGAATCATTAGTTTTCATTTTGCAAGTTGTAATTTACGGGCTACTTGAACAGAGCAAGACAAATATCCCTACGAAGCTCCAGTGTAATAATTGCAGCGTTAGATACAGAACAAAAGCAGCACAATAAAAGCAGCAGTTATTTTATAGATGGCCTTTAGCCCAAAGTCACAGGTTTATTTTGTAAACTTCCTCCAGTTCTGTTGTTGTCTCGGGACATGTTTTAGTTTTTTTCTTCACCCACCCTGCTCATCACTTAGCATTGTTTCTAGGAAAGCCTGACTTCTGCTTCCACGACCAAGACCCTGGGATCTGCCGAGGCTATTTTACCAGGTACTTCTACAACAAAGAGACAAAACTGTGTGAAGCATTCAAATATGGTGGGTGCCTAGGAAACCAGAACAACTTCAGGAGTTTGGAGGAGTGCCAGACTACCTGCCAAGAAAACTGTAAGCTGCTGTTTTTATCACTCTTAGTTTTACTCTTGAATAAAAAATGGTGTGTTTTGAAGGTATTTTGCACAGAAAAAAAAGGCAATTTAGGGTGCCCTGAGGTGTCAATACTTTATTTATGAGATTTAAAATAACTATACATATTTTTTAATAAAAATACCAAAATTTAAAAATGAAGTAAAAATTTGGTAGGTACTATTTAGGAAATATTACAGGCCTCCTACTTTTTTACTTTTCGCATGACAATTGACCTAAAATCTGCCATCCCTTTGGCTTTATAATACTGTAAAACACTAATATATATTTTTAGCCCATGGGTCTGCACATACTCTTTTCAAACCAAGTCTTGAAATGAGAAGAGGTGCCCATGTAGGAATTTTTAACCTGCTGTGTATTGCTAGCTTCCCACCGAAGATTCATTGTTGCCCTGTCTTTTGCAGTGTTCTATGTGTGATTCTTAGATAAGGTTTCTCACACACTTTCTGTAAACATAGCAATGTTTTAGTTCACTGTAACTTTAGTTTACATTCTTTTCTCCTGGGTGGAGAATGTGTGATTGACTATTCTGTGAACCTGTAAGGATGGAGGAGGTGGTAACACTGACCTCCAATCCACGGTTGTTCCTAGAAACATATAAATATGTAAAGAATAAACAACCAGGCCCTCTTTTCCTTCTGGCCTGCGACCTGTAAAGAACTCGGTTTCAGAGTGCTTCTTTTGTGGCCTAGGCCCGACAATTCATGGAACACCTGTGTGTCCCTTCAGAATGATTTGGCTCTGCAGCTTAGGCTCCAAAAGCCATTCAGACTGACCACAGAGCAGTCATTTGCTTCCTTGTCCTACTCGTTCCAATGAATCGTTCTACATCAGGATGCAGTGACTTTCAGAACTCCTCTCCCTTCACAAAGTGCATCATTTTATTCACATTGCAAATACATTTTCCCATCGAGAGCCTCCAGACCTTTTTATCTTGCTTGTCTCTAGTGGGCTTTTTTCCAGCACTGTTTCATAAGCTGTCATTTTGGGAAGGGGAACTCGAGCTTATTCACACTTAAAGTAGAAAAGACCCACTATGCTTCTTTTTAAAGATTTTTTTTTTAATTGTAAATATAGAGCCATGTGCATTTTCCATACTTTTGCCAAAACATTTCTTCCTGGGCTGTGATTCCACTTTTACCTTCTAGACTAAAAGCTGCAGAATATTCTTTTTCATTAATTTAGTCTAAAATAACACCTTCATGTAAATTTGCATTAACGTACAAGAAGAGAGGGTTAGGGGCTGTTGCCATGGTCTAAATAGATCAAAGTTTTTATTTTTGAGGTATTGAATAATTGATACTAATTTTGGGGTTGGTTTTTTTTGTTGTATTTTTTTCTTCCTTAACAGCTTTCATTTCCTTTTTTGTTTTTTAATTTAGCAAATTTATTGCCAACTGTTGCAGCTGAAGAGCATCCCAATACTGTGAACAGTAGTTCCCCAGCAGAAGAACCCAGCCAGTCTCCTGGGATTTTCAGTAAGAATTTTCTTTTACGCTTTATAGTCAACCCTTAAATGCTCCCTGATTTTCCCATTTATTTGAAGACATGTATGTCACTTGAAATACCTGAGCATAGGGAAGTCATTGACATTAAAAGTAGCTTCAGACCCTCTTTCTTGCCAGCAATACATATTTTGAAAAAGGCTTACAATTACAAAGGTTAGAATGTCTGCTGGTAATATAAAAATAGCCTTACCAAGCTGTGTGTGATCTAAATCTTACACCAGTAAAATTGAGGAAGTAAAAGGAACCCATTGCAAAGTTGTTTCAGCAGCCTCAGTTTCCTGTGCCTTGGGGACTTAGAGATGTTGCCTGGCTACTGGCATCAGTGGTGGCATCGAGCAGGGCCAACAGGTACCAGCCACAGCTGGTTTTCAGAGCTTGGATGTGTCTATATATCCCGCCATTGACTGTTTCACACCAACTCCCTCTTTTTTCGTTTTTTTTTCTTTTAGTTAATTTGTTGCCAACTGCTGCAAATGAGAAGTCCAATGCCCTGAACAGTAGTTCTCCAAAGGAGAAGCACAGCCAGTTCCCCATTTTTTTTGGTAAGAATTACCTTTTGCAGTTCTTAGCGCTCAGTCTTTATATGTATTTGCTTTTCCATTTCAACCAGTTTTCTGACATATCTGAGACGAAAGAATGGGCTTTCATCTTTGCCAAAGGATTTAATAAGCAGAGAAAGTCAAAGCAAAGGAATATATCACCACTTACAGATCGTTCATAAATATCAGGAAGTGGAAGACTGACCACATCTTGTTCCCTTTAAAAAGTGTGCACTTCCTAAATGTCTCATTAATACAAAGAAAAAAAACAGTGATGCAGAATTATTTCAGTCAAAACTAATATTTTTGTGAGGAACTAATTGGCAAGTGATTTAAATTCCTTTTACCCCTTAAAAAAGAACTATATTTGGATTTTAGAATATGGCATAGTATAATATATTTAATACCGTAATGTTTCTGTTTTCACTGTGACCATATTAAATTCAGTTTTTGGTTGAGTTTAATCACAGTGAGTATGAATTAATAAAAATGGGGCTCCAAGGTATTTTTGCACTACGTATTAAAATGCAGATGAGACTCTGGACCTTTACTGAGGAGGGATAGGTTTTCACGGTGTCAGCAGCTGGACACTGACCACTGTAGATGCCTGGTGCTTGCTCACACTGTACAGGGCGATTGAATTTGAGGCATGTCGTTTTTGTGATCCACAGTTGTGCAAGAGGAAACAACAAGCAGTTGGAAAGAGCCTGAGCATTCTCACCAAGTATTTATGTTGGTTTTTTGCATTTGCACTTGCTTGTACTTTTGAGGACTGAGTGGTGGCGTAGAGACTCGCTAAGGTTTTTGCATTTTATATGTTCTGTAAGATACCGGGTGTGTAGGTGGCATTCCTGTGCTCCTTGCTTAGAATGGAGTGTCTAATAAAGCACGAATGTGTGTTGTGCTCTATTTTTTGCCTGCTCTGTAATCCACACGCACTGCTGCTTTGACGCAGGTTTTTGTACAGCTGTATTCTTTGTTTACCACGTACAAAGCATCAATGCGCTCTGTTATTTAAAAGAACAAATACAAAACAGTAAAGCTTTTGCCAACCCATTTTACTGAAAACCATTTGAATTACATCAGGTCTGGTAATAAGTCTAGGAGCATGAGGGGCATGCACATTCCCTGAAGGTTTTTAGCCATAATATGAATGCCTGACTCCTCAAAAGAGCTAACCTATACCAGGAAAGGAGCATGATTCACTATGTTTTCACAGAGGAAATAGAAGGGGGATTGATTGTGTCGGCAACAGGGAATTTTCCTGCACTGCAGGCTTTGAGAGTGAGATGTGGGAGTAAGAGAGAGTTGAAGATTGTATGGAACAAAGAGGCAGTGTAGCAGAATGGGTCGGGTGAGCAGCACAGCCTTGGAAGGACCAGCGAATTTCAGTGGAAAGTCTGAAGATCCAACAGGTTCTTCCCTACAGTATAACCTTTGTCTTGCACTTGTCTACCTGGTGCAGCCTCCTGCTCCTATTCTGTTTATCAGCTTGTACCCTTCAGGCTGCTGGAATGGGCTAAAATCGTGTGCTTTTGTGCAATCCCACTAGAGAGGAAGGCAAGGGTATGGCCTTTCCCCACAGACACACGGAGAACATTGTCTCCACTGCTGCTGTTTCCAGAGGTACAGCTGTAAAGTGGAGTCCCAAGGCAGAGACATGTCACACCAATGTGCAGTGTAAATCTCTGTAACCTTCTGGGAGGGACAAGAATTTGACTTTACGTGTCAGGTGAGGATCAGGGTGAACAGTTTGGGATGGAGTGGCTGATGTCCATCTCCTCAAGCACAGGCAAAGTGGCTGATCTGCCATTGTAATATCTATTTTGTATATATATTGGCCTGGCCATGTATCTTTTTCAAAGGCTATTTAAAAAATTAAATATAATTTAGTTAATTTACACTAAAAATGAAAAAAAGTTACAAGGAGTTGTCTCTTATAGAATACCTCACCTCACAATTGACATGCTGTCTCACCTTGTTTTCAAGAAAAAAACAGTGTTGCTGGTATGTGTAACTCGGTAACAATATCAGATTATTAGACTTAAAACATAGTTCTTGATCTTCAGAAAATTAAACTGTTCTATGGCTAAATAAAGCAAATCATGGATACAGACACGGCGTTTCTAGCACTCTCAGCAATGAACTTTCTGCAGGGATTGAAGATTGTTCTGGTCTTACTCTGGTAAAAAAAACTATCATAACTTTTATTCTGTGAAAATTAAGAAAAAGTGAGGCTAAGAATCAAAGCTTTCATTTTATGTGATCTGTGGTAGAAAATTGCAAGTGTTATACCTACATTTGATTTGTGAGATTTAAGTGGGAGACAGGATCAAAAGTCAATTTTCAGCTCAGCGAATTTGGAATAGCACACGGATGCAGGTCCTGTTAGTATTGTCAGTACAGAGTCAGGGTCATCTTTTGCTGATATAAATTGGCACAGTTCTATTTGCTTTAATGGATCTGCATCAATTTATACCTATGGAGTACTGTCAAGTGCAGCTGAATCATTATTTTTGTAATAGCCTGTCCACTTGAAAATTCTTTTATTTTCGCTTTGCTGCAACCAGAAATGAGGAGCTGAATTCTGCACATATCAAAAATCTGGCAATAAATCTGGAGTTTCATGAATGTCACACACTCGTGTCTAGCGAGAAATAGTGCTCACTGCATTCCCCTTCCTCTCAAGATCATTTCAAACTTGTTTTGTACTGTGATTAATTAGCAGTCCATTGTCACACAAGCCCTGCAAAGCCTGAGGAATAAGGATTATTGTTGCAATGCAGAGTTGGGGTTATTTCTGATAAATGTGAATCTGTATCTGGATGCTCATTTTTCAGAGATTCTGAAGTTATCATCATGCCATCTGTTTATACCTCACGGGGATGGGATTCTGAAAGGGCTGTATTATAAGAATTGAATCTTAAACCATACAATGTGTACCTCTTCTTTTTTATGTGGTTTTGCAGCTTGCAGGATTTTTTCTCTTTTTTCATTTCGTTTTTTCCTTCATAGAAAAAGCGGGAGAGAAAACTTTTCAACACCTCTCAAAAAAATGAGGTTATAAAATGGAAACATTTGGGAGAGAAACTCAAGAATAGGCATAATAGCTCAAATTACTGTTCCATCACATCCATAAATACATTTTATGTATTAGGAGCTGGAGCTGAACAGGGACAACTCACCTGCTGTCATGTTCCAGTGACATTGTTTACACACTGCCTTTCAGATAGTCCTGCCAATAACAGACATGCTGGGCATGATACAGGGAATGCTTTATGCTTACCTGAAGTCAAGCCTTTCAGTGATCAGTATATTCAAATCAATTCATAATTTTTATGATCTTCAGCAATCAGTATATTCAAATCAATTCATAATTTTTATGATCTTCAGCAGAAAGGAAATTGTGATAAGTTATTTAGTTTTTATTTTAAAATACTGTTTTGTTTTAAAGAAATGGCTCTAGATGGCAAAATTAGGAGGTTTTCTTCATGGGGTAATTGCTTCTGTGAGAGTGAAGAAGATGCAGATATTTTGAAGATAAACAGGAACAGTGTTTGGTTTTTGGCGCATTTATCTAACAATGATATAGGCAAGGAATAACATAATTTTTGGGAAGAGTACAAGAGGGATTCTGAGCAGCACTTGGCTTTCTCCCTGGTGCACTGTACGCACACTGGCAGTCCTTGTTTGCCTCATCACTGGCTCCATGGTTCCCCAAATCTTGCAGTCATTGTGAGAACTCCTTCATGAGGGGACTGTGGACTCACTGGAGAACCCTACGTGACAGATAAGTAATTTACATAACAAATTTAATTACATATTTAAATTCTCTGATATAATTAACAAACCTGTGCTGTTTGGCCCTTTCCTCACTGGCAAGCCTTTCTGCTCTGCTCTCTGCAGGTTCAGAAATTAGCAGGTTAAGATACGTAAGCTCTGCTGAACATATGCTTTGAAAACTTATGTCCTCTCCAGCCAGAGAGAGATGAAATTAGTTCCAGGCTCGAGTTCTCAGAGCAGTACCAAAAGCATTGCCTTAGTTCATTTAATTACCATCTTCATTATAAAAAACCAGTAGGTTTAATATGGATTTTATCACATTGTGCACTTCTACTCTGGACCCAGAGAGAAACTTACTCTTGTAATAATGTTACCGTTATAAAAAGAAATTAAGAGGTTCTAATTTTATAACTTGAAACTAACTTAGTCTATTTCAAATTCAACTCATTACTCGGTTTTTGAACTTCAGGATTTTTTTTAATCATATGATGTTGCTAACACACCATTCTATTCCTTTCCCAGCAATTTTCCATACTTTTCCACCACAAAACTTCAGCTGTTATACATGTCAGATGAACCTTTTTTTAGCAGGTGTACTATGTGTTAGACACCTAAGATGTAGCATGTGCTTTTTTGGATGTTTTGTCAGCCTCCTGAATTGCCCAGGTTAATACATAACTTCTTACTTTCAACAACTCATCTGCTTCCCACTTTTGTGACCACAGGATGTCTTCAGCTTTGCTGTAACCCAAATGATTTCCTCAAATTTTTACTTTGCTTTTCCACTGAACCACTTCTTGTGTGGCTTTGTACCTTCAAGAGTTCCATCTGACTGGCTTCACATTTGCATTTATGCATTCAGATCCCAGCTGCCTGAATTCTGCTGCTTCATAAAGGAAAATGCTGCTCTTTTGGGTCCCACATAACTGATGATATAATGGCTCCCATTCAGCTTCGTGCAGCCTGTGCAGCAATTTTATCAGTTCCAATTCTGTATATTAGTCACTCTGGGGTGATAGATGATGGAGTTCTTCCACGTTTGGCATTTCTGGCATGGATTTCTTCTTGAACTTGTTCCATTGCCCAGGTCCTTTGGCTACCTCAGGTTCATCTCCAGTGTTTCAGTTCTCACTTGCAGCAAGCCTGAAGGAACAAACCACCAGCCTCTCCTTGGAATGGTAAAATCCTGACACCAGCATCTCTATTATTTGTGCACTTCTTCTTCCCATTCAGTACTTCTTTATTCTGCAAGTTACAAGCTATTTTTTTATAACTGCTCAATGGTTGCTGATAGACCCTGTTACTTAAGTCAAGTTCTCTGTAGTCATTCAAAAAACCCAACACTGAGGTATTAAATCTTACATTGGAAATGCTGGGTACTTTTGCCTTCAACTTGATTTCAGAATGTCTAGGAGGGCTTTGCTCATCAATTATCAGAAATACTTACCATGTTTTTAAAGCTGTCTACATTTAATTTATTTCACATACCTTTCTACAAATGCTTCACTTGGAACTCCTCAAAGTGAATTTTTGTGCTCTCTCCTACAGCAGAAATGGCAATTTTATCACTAGCAATACAGGTAAAGGTGTAGCTTTCAGGTAAGCTTTTGCTGGCAATATAAAACAGAATGACATTTTACTGTGGTATTTTTTTGTAATCATAAAAAGATGCTTATGTTAAGAATCTTGGATTTTCAGGAGGGCAGAATTAAAATTGCCAACCAATTTCACATCAATTTCAAATAATATTGACATAAAACAGGTTGCAGTATTGTGTCTCACCCTGTTTTTCTTGGTGCTTCCAGAACCGCCTCCTATCCCTTCTTTGTGCATGACCCCTATGGACAAAGGACTTTGCAGAGCCAAAGAATTAAGATTTTTCTACAACTACTCGACTGGAAGGTGTCGCCCATTTAGCTACAGTGGTTGTGGTGGGAATGAGAATAATTTCATCTCCAAAAAGTCGTGTTTGAGGATCTGCAAGAAAGGTATGGGAAGTGATACTGCCCCCGGCTATCGTTCAGAGGTAAATATTATGCGGGTCAAAACACTCTTGCCACTTTTGGTAGTAAGGATTGGCCTGATCAAATGTAAGAGTTGAAAGTCTCGGAAAAGTGAAAATGGAAATCAGGAGAGACACAGAGCTAGAGAGAGAAGGAGGGAGAGTAAGTGCAGTGTAAAAGAACAGCAATAAGACAACTTGGCACTGGCCAGGCATGTGAAGACTTTAGGTAAGAGAATGTGGTTTTTTTTTTCTTTTTTTTTAGATTTATTGAAACAAGCCTTGTCTTGATTATCATTTCTGATAATCTTGGGTGTCTTCTAATCTTACTTTGTTCATTTTACCTTTAGGATTCCATAAGAGAAAAGGTGACAGAAGATTAATAAAAATCAAGAAAAAAAGAAAGAAACAGCCAGTAAAGGCTCTGGGTGAGGAAATCATCCCTGAAAGAATGCAACTTTGATTTTTATGGAAATGTGAAGTAAACTACTCTTCACCTGTGAATGAAAACCTTCAGTGTACACCATTAAAATATATTTACTGTACTGATACTTTTGATTATATATTACTAAGCTGCTTATGTTTTTATTATGTATTCCTCAATCATGTTAATAAACATTACCTTATACTTTGATAAAGGCTTTTAAATTGCAGTTTGGTTGTATATAATTGTCAGAGCTGCAGCAGGACAACAAATGGTGTGAGTGAATGGTTAAAATGCAGACAAGATTCAAATTCAATTTATTACCTCATTATTCTTCTTGAATTCTATTTCTGTACTAAAGAAAGCATAATACTTGTGAAAGAATAATCACTTGTCAAGCATGATTGTTTCAATCATCGATTAAAAGATAGGTCTATTGCTATAAAAAGGAAATAGACACTGGATTTGTTTTAATCAGATTTATTTTAGATTATGAAGATTTAACTCCACTGAAGTGCATATAATTACAGTACTATAAAATGAATGTGAGATCAGAATTAACCCACCAAAATCCATACAGGGAGTGTTAAAGCTGTAAAGGTTTGAAGCAGTGTGGCAAATTTCTGCAAAGATTTAAAAATGTGTATGTTGGGGCCATTGACTTTTATCCTTGTTACTGATCTAGATTCATGGCTAAGCTTTACTGCTGAAAATGTAAGCAATTACGCATTCTAAATATCAGAATGAGGGGATAAGTAAAATCAGATTCTCATACTAAGATTTTATCTTTTCTGCTGCTTAAGTCCTTTCATGGCTCTTTTAATCTAGGATGTATTAACTCTGATTTGAAGAATTCTCAAGGAACAGGAGTGTCCACCAGAGACCACTTACGTAGAGTCTTCTCATGTAAAATGTATGAGCACCAAAGACTCCCACTGCAATAACCACATCAATCAGACAAGTGCAGTTCTGCCAGGAATCCCATAAACTCCATAGGCTGCTATACACAGAATTAATTTGGCTCATTTTGTCTCCCAGTTACAGCTTCAGTTTGACACCTTCCTGATCTGGTTCATCACTTTGACCTTTCCCTCCAGGTTTTCCTGTACTTCATGCATCAGGAGTCGAGTCTGTAGATGTGGGTTGCACTGCACAGGAGCAGAGCAGTAGGGTAAATACTTGGACCAGCTGGAATCTGACATTGCAGATAAGTGGAGAACCATGGTTTGAACTGCTCTCAGACCTTTCCACGTGAGCACAGCAGTTTTTGTGGCCTCCCCAGGGCCAGTGGCTTCAGGGCCACTTGGGGTGGAGGGTCAGGATTTGCACTTGTGCCGTGGTTACCCTGCTTCCACCCTGGCACTGCTTGTGTCTGCCTGGCTGGGGGTGCAGCTGAGGGCACAAATGTCTGCACCTCTCCTTCTCTGCATTTTATGATCAAGTCAGTAGAAATATTTGATCTTCCATTCTTAGTTGTAACAATTTTCTTTAGGCTGCCAGTATTAAAACTTACATAATTGCTAGATTACATGATGTACCTCAGTGGGGAGACAGATCTGAAGTAACTGCGTTAAACTAGAACATCCAGGGCTTCCATGTAAAAGACAATGAAACTCATTAAGCTGTCCCACCAAGAACATTAAAAAGGATTTGTAAGATTGATTAGATTACAAACTAGAATAGTGAACTTTCTAAAACAAAACGTTTTGGAATGAGACAATAGATACGGAAGGATAGGAAAGAACAGACGGATTTCTATGCACATTGTCTTGTGATTCCTGAGTCACTTCATGACTATCTCTTCTTCAGGCTCCCTCTTGTTCCAGCTACTCGTCCCTGGATGCCTGGATTCAACACCTACAAAACCCACATGGGAAGTCTAGGAAAAACCATCCTTTCTGTCCCAGCAGAAACCTGGATGAGTGGCTGCTCTCCACTCTCATAAGCTTCCTTCTCACTGAGCTCTAGGGCAAACCAGCAGCATCTCTTGACAGTGCTCAGTTGCTCCCAGGACTGTGCAGACTCCTCCCAGCACTGCTGTAGCAAGGATGGGACTGACAGGTACTCTCCCATCCTCTTCTACCCCACTTGCACTGTCCTGAAGAAACTCCTTGTCCTGCTGTAGTGCATTTTTTAGTAACAGTAATTAAGTGATCCAGTGAGGGCTCTCTTGTGTCACTGTTGAGGCAGAAGAGAATTTATACCTCTAGCATCTCAACAGTACCTCTGTTTTGACTGACTAAGAAAACATTTCATAGTGATTCATCTGTCAGGGCTGTTACTTGGTGCAATGAGAATCAGGACTGCAATGTCACAGACTGTAAAAACTTGATCTGATTGTAATCAAGATTTGATCTGAGAGTGCATGCTGCTCTCAGCTGTGTGTGCTCTCCATTTGGCCACCACACCAGCTATCCAGCTGTCTTCCTGCCTTGTTTTTGTTTAGCTCTACAGTGCATAGAGCTGTTTTTTCCCATGAAAAGTCCAAACTGCAATGTGATACGATCTTCGACATAACAAGAAGTTTCTTTTGTGCCCTTCTGCTTAATTCACTTCTTTCTGTTCCTGTATCTCTCATAGCTGCAGAACAATCAAATCTAAGAATAAGAAAAAAGATCTATGCATTTCCCAAAAATAACTAAAGGATGAACATAGAAGGGGGATCATTGAGGCATGACACAGGAAAAGGTTTGGATCAGGTGCCAGAACGGTGAAGCAGTCAGAACATGAAGCTGTGCTAAGGTGTTTCAGTGACTGTACAGTTCCACTGGACTACAGTCCATTCATCCAGTCCTTTCATTCCAGAATTTGCTCCAGTTGCTTTGGAGGGGAAACGCAGGGTGATGTGAAATTTCTCCCATGCTGTATGATAACAGCCAACATGCTGAAACAATTTTACAGAGGTTTGATCAGTTTCCACATATCATCTGAGCTGCAATAACTTGGTACATGCCCTTAATCCGTACAGATGATGAAGGAAAATGTCTTTGAGAAATTATTTAATGTCTTTTTATTCATTCTTTTTTTCCTCACATTTTTACTGGTATGCCCTCCTTTTTCTTTTTATTTTCTACTCCCTGATTCAGTTTATTTCCAGTTCAATTGAGCCAGAATTTCTCCCTGCATCTCCAATGCATTTACTCTCTCAAAGCTGATAGCTTTTTATTTACATTTTGAGCAAGCCTTCACCTTTCTAGCTTCCACCTTTCCAAACTTAGTGAAGGGGACCACAGGGTTACGTTTGCTAGCCGGTTGTTTTCAGCGGTGTCTCTAAAGAAGGCGGGGGTTGAGGTAAAGCGGAGCTGTTGGCTCGTGGTTCGGGCTGTTCTCAGGGGTGATCAACACCTGAATTTGGGTAAATCCGCCTGCGGAGCTCCCGCGCCCGCGTCTGTGCCCTGGGAGGCCGCCAGAGAGCGCCGGCGGCGCGGGGAGAGCCCGGCGGGATCGCGCTGCTGGAAAAGGGGGAATTCGCTGAATTTACTCTTTTTGCTGGCTTTTAAGCCTTCTTTGGTTCCAGTGCAGGTATGTTTGCACATTTAGGTCCCCTCGAACTGCCCCCTGCTCCGCTGTCGGTAATCAGGGCAGCCTGTACGGGAGGGATTTACGCTCCTCGCAGCCACAGGACGGGGAGATGCAGCAGTGTCGGGGGGCCACCTCTCTCGGAACTGTGCCAGCTGAGGGGTCCCGGGTATCTGCAGGGTAGGAATAAGTAAGTTTTAATGTTACCTAAATCACTAGAATATAAGACCTTGTAAAAATACANAAAAAAAAAAAAAAAAAAAAAAAAAAAAACCAAACCCAAAGCAACCAACCAGCTGAAAAAGCCCTCACAGAAAAAAGCCCACACTCAACTCCACTGACTTTGAGAAGCCCAGTCAAACATGGCCCGTGCAATACTTGTCTCCAGTGAATTCAGATGCCTGTCTTGAAGGTGTGTTCTTGGCTGCAACACATGGATTATTCTCTAAGTTATAGCGTGTAATGCACCTTGTTGCAATCTACAACCTAGACCTAATTGGTCTCAAATAATGCTACCAGGCTCACTCCTGACGAAATTTCTCTACCTGAGGTGACACCGTTTGTTATAGAGAAGTTAATTTCCATCACTGTTCAGAATCAGAGCTAACATCTGTTTACATTGCCTGGAGGTTTAGAGTGCCAGTTCTCAGTTCTTCACTGAGTATGGAACTCGAACATTCTCCTGGCGATGTAAGATCCTAGAGGCACCAACGCTCACGTGTGCCAAATGAGTATCCAAGCCTGCTCTTTTGGTAACCCTGCAGTGGGATTTCTCAATTTGTATTGTCTAGGGGCCATTTGGATTTAAAGTATTCCTGCCCCTCTTTTCCCTCTTCCAATTTTTCCTGACCCTGGATTGGGGATGGTTTTTGCTTGAAGTTTTTTGTTTGTTTTGTGGGGGTTTTCCCCCTTAGTTTTGTGTTTCTTCCTGTTTTCCTTCTTGAGGAAAATGTTTTCAATGGCCAGATGAATTCCTTCATCCAGTTCATGGCATGTTCCACAAATGATTCTGCTGGTAAAAAAAAAAAAAAAAAAAAAAAAAAAAAAAAAAAAAAGTGGATAAGTGACAGGTAGTGAGAAACAAGGAGAATGTTTTATCATGTTTTATGAGCAAATTCAGTGGTATAATTTTAATAGGTCCTTATGACAGGGTGACTTTTGGGAGGTTTTTGTGGTGTTCCATAAGGAGTACTGGTGTTACAGGTGTTCCTATAATTTGAGTTTAATGCTGCATGAACTCCCCATTTGTTCAGCATAGTGTTGTCCTGTGCATACAGGCACAAATTGGAGGGCACGAATTCTGTCCTTAGTACAGGTAGTGATTGTATAAAAACAACTGACTAATGGTTTCAAAGAAACATTTTTAGCTCCTGATACAATATTCTTTGGAGCTAGTAGGAAGACTGCTGTTAATTTTGTTTTGTCCTCTGTTATGGCAGTTTTCAAACCAGGCAGCTCATTCATACTTGTGCTTTCAAATCACCAGTGTTTAGAAAAATATAGCATAGAGATGTGTGCAGCAATAATGTCCCTGTTGCCTTTTTTCTACCCTTGATACTTCAAAGACTTATTTCTTTAAATACGGCTTTTTTCTTGGGTACAAAACAAAGTGGTACTGTAAAAGATGCGCCCGCTTGAAACTGAAAATGTGAATCTGACCTTTGCAGCTGTTTTACACCTGAGGAATAAAGGTGTTTCTGTGTAGAGCCTTTCAGCCCTTACGGAATGGGATGTAACGCAGCCCCTGCAGTGGCTGGCAGAGGTGGGGCAGGTCCCTCAGACTGAGGAGGAACGCACCTCTCGTGTGTTCTTTGTCTCGGAATAAAGGTCCAAACCAATTTGTTTCTCTGGGTCTAGCTGGAGGAGGACGAATCTCGCTGGCTCCACGCGTGGAAGGACAGGTCCCGTGGTCTCCTCCTGCCAGCAGAGCAGCGAGGGAGCGTTTTGCGGGGG
>VZRO01004348.1:28487-227939 GCA_013397915.1 Daphoenositta chrysoptera
CGATGGCAGCGCCGGGCTCGGCCGGCTCCCCGCTCCCACAGCGCGGGAGCGCGCCTTCCGCGGGACGCGCCGTTCGGGAGAGAAGAGTAACTCCGCGCCGGCCGCAGGCGGGGTCGGGTGATGTAACAGGAAGCTCTGATGTGGGGCCGCCGCTCCGCGCTGCCATCGGACCCGCCGCCGGCGCTCCGCAGCAGCGCCGCTCCCGGAGAGCCGCCAGCCGCGGGCTCCGCTCACTCCCGGCCGGCACCGCGCTCCCGCCCAGGGACCGCCGAGGCGTCCGCTCGCAGCCGGGTCTGAGAGCGCTCCGGGGAGGGCTCGGCGCGGTGAGTAGCGCTCCGGGCGGGTCGCGGTTGTCCCGCGGGGTAGCGCGGTGTGCGCGCTCTGCCCTCGCCTCGGCGAGCCACACGGCATCCGCGCCCAGAACCGCCGCTTGTTCAGTCAGCGAGGTGTTCAGCCGATTGTATAGCTGGTGCTGCTATCGTCTGTGCTTGATAGGATCAATAGAAAAGGAGATAAAATGCCCCAATCAGCGCGTTAAGGATTCTGCCTGAAACCTCTAATATCAACTAACCAAATTTCTGTCTTTGCATCTGGAGAGAATGAGAGGCTCATTGGCTTCAAAAGGGTCCTTAAGACTAACTCAATACAACTGCAGCTCTCTCGTTAGAGGCTGAATTAGGTGATAAAGTGGTGTAGGTTTGCTTACTGAGGATTTCTCTAAACTTATTGTACCAGAAAGAGGTCACACTTGAGTTGTTTCATAATTAGGTTTTGTGTTGTAATTACACAACTTAAAAGGTAAAGCTTCTGTTTTGTTCGGGCTTTCTGTTTGCTTGAGGAAAAGTTGGGTTGGTTTGAAGCCTGTACGCGTGCCGGCGTGTTAGAGGTTTTTAACCGCAAACACCGAGCTGATTTATTGACAGCTAATTGCCCACTTTTCCTTTCCTTGAGGAACTATTGATTTATTGACAGCTAATTGCCCACTTTTCCTTTCCTTGAGGAGCTATTGAACAGTGGCAAGTGTGTGATTCCGTGCCTTCGAGTACCAGCTGACAGGCAGTTAAAGGTCTTGCAACTCCTTCAGCTTTCCAAAACAGATGTGATACCCTCTGGTTTTACAAATGCGGTTGCAGTGCCGAGATTGTAATTCTAGTCATTTGCTCGTGTATGTAAGCAATGGAGCCATAGGACCAGGAAAATAAATCTTGTTAGGCTATAAATCACACTTGGATTTCATCTACAATGAATCTTTTAGTTGTTCGTGCAGTTTATAAGGGAAGATAATGAAACAATTATTAAAAACCTTGAGTTTTTTTTCTTTTTGCCTTAATAAACATCCGCCAGGTACCTTGGGGATGGACTTTGCTGCTCTTACAATTGTGCCGATGCGGAGTCTTCCCAGTCCTACTGTGCGCACTGGGGATCTTGTCATCCCCTTGCACCAGTAATGCATCTAACAGCTGAAACCTGTTCAGGTCAGGGATGCACTCAGAATCTGAGGTCCTCTCACTGCAGTGACACTCTAGGTCTAAATCATTGCAAGATCACATCTGAAAACAGATGTGTTTTCTTTTAAAGTACACATGCTGCGGTACTGTCTGAAATTCTTAATTAAAAATGACAACCTGTGTTTCCACAGTATTTTCTTCTGTAGTTTGCTTAAACTCTCATCTGTTTCACTGCCTATAGGAGCAATCCCAAAATCTTTATCCAACTTTGGAAATCTGCACAAAAGGCACTTGGTGATGCTTAAGTCAATGAAGATGGCACTTCACATAAAAGGTGCTTATGTTGTTTTAATGATCAATGGAATGGGAACAACTGGCTTTAAAAGTGTATCAGCTAAGTTATCTAGATTCTTATTAGCAGCTGGTGTAGGCTGAAGTGGGTCTGCCCACGGAGGATGTGCCAGGCATGTGTTTGCAGGTTTGATGTCAGAATCTATGCTATTTGCTGGTTAAGCAAAGACAAAGGCAGGGCATTGATATAGAACAGTGTGCCTGCACTTTTTACTGGACAAAACAAAGTACTTGGATATCTAAGATGCATTGCAAGTTCAAGTATTGCATGGTGTGTGTCCTTTCAACTTTAAATGTTACTGCACCCTGAATTTGTGATCAGCTGGAGTCCTCCTCTGCGTTTAAGAGATGTAGTACTTGTCCCTCTTTAGGGTTTCTTGATAGCCTTTTCTTGATACAACACAACTGTTGAAATCCTGGCCCACTGTGAGCCACTGGGAATTTTTCCACCGACTGTCAGAGGGCAAAACATTCCTAAATGTGGGTATTTTTCTGTTGAAGAAATTATACACAGATCACCCATCCATCCACTTGCATTCTGCTGTCTGTTGGCAGCTGGTTTTATTGGTAACTTCTGTAATTTTTGATTGTTGCTGTTGAAAAACACAGATCTGTATGTGTCTTCCTGGGTGACCAATGCCCTACCTGGTTCAGCAAAGGGATTTACTCTGGGAATCCAGGACTGTTCCGTGGGCTGTCTGGGTACTGCAGTTCAGATTTTAGGCCAGGATACCATTAAGAACAAAACCGAGGGAAGAAAGCACACTAACAAATTTCCCTTGCCACCCATGTAGTTACTAACTTGCTTCTATATTCTATACATTTGAGGTAATCATCTTCTTCCAGTAGCATTCCTGGCATGTGCAGGAGCTGGGTAGGATTGGACCCACAAAAGTCCATGAACTCAGGCAATTCAAACTGGGCCATGGTCATTTGGAAGAAACTAGCACTATTGATATGATTTTGATAGTAACACATACACAGTGTGTATCTACTCACGGGTGCAGAGGTATGTCCATAGTAAATGCTGAACACCAGCTGTCTATGAAAGCCACGGAGGGCATTTCTCCAATGAGAAGTCCAAGTCTACAGTCAGGAAAACAAAACAGGATTTCTCCTTCAGAAGTTGTTCCCATCTGTTGCCAGTGTGTTTAGGATGTTCCTGATTCGGTACCAGAATCCCTTCAGTGCCTCTGACAGCTGCCCCTCCTGTGGCACGGGCACGGTGCTGGCCGTGCCCCGGTGCCCCGGGCACTCCGCTCGCACAGCCTGGGCACTGCTGGCCTGCAGTTCCACGGGCAGCAGTTCTCCTCCGTCAAGCTCTGCACTTACTGAAAACAGTCTTTACTTGCTCATGGAACTGCTCTGTCCCTGGGAAGTATTTTAAGTGTTTGGTGCAGCAAATTGTCAGAGCTCTGGAATTAACTGTATCCCTGGTACTGCTGTGTCGAGGGAGGAATGAATACTGCTACTATCAAAACAGATGTGAGCTGGCAAACAAATAACTTTAGACATTAAAATAAGTGTGGTTTTATGTGTGTTTATGTGTATTAGACATATAATAACATATACAGTATATTATTTCTGCATGCAGCATATACGGGTTCATCTCAGGCTGTCTTCCATTTTTGCCAGTGTTGCAACTGATGAAAGAACATAGGTTTATAAAGAAACTTTAAAAGTAAATTAACCCTAGACCTCATCCTTTGTTTAGAATACTGGGAATCACAAGTGCTAATATTCTGAATTGAATACATCTGAATGCTGCATCCTTTTAATGTTTAAAAGAAAACAGAGAAAGATTTCTATATGTGGACCCAAACAACCCATTATTTTTACTTTTTGTATTCGTGTTGGCAGTTGCTTTCAGTGTAAAAAACTTGCACAAAGAGCAGCAGAAAATACCATACTTCTTACCTGTTACCTTCATGGAGAATTCCACAGCCAGTGTGGTACAATAGAAGATCTTACGAAATTGGGTTCCATTAGAACATTTCTCTTTAGCAACACTTTTGTTCTATTTTAGTATCTGGGCAGAACTGAAAGGCTAAACTTTCACGTTCTCAAAGTTTTGTTTTAACAGTTGTCTCTCATGCTTCAGTCTCCCAAGTTTGTTTATACTGTTTACATTTTCCCAGCAAAGTCATCCTTTTTCTGCCCTGGCTCTGTGCAAACACTTTCAATCATTTCTGCAGTATACGCTGTCCAAAAGTGATTTATTTTGAATTGCTTTTCTTTGGAAAGATGCATTTGAAATGCACTTAACTCATCGTAATGCACCCAAAAAAGACTTTCCGTGAGAGAAGCCATGTTCTCCCTTCGAGAAAAGAAATGAGACTCTTGTGGTAAATTTGCATGTGTGTCTGAGGCTGTTACCTTTTTATAAATCCTAGGTGTCACTCAAGACTTTTCTGGCGGTTTTGGCCATTAGGAAGCTGTAGCTGACCATTCTAACTGAATTTTAGAAAATAAAACAATGTTGTATTTTTGGATTTATGTCTGGGTCATGCAGGTGACATTTGGAAAAATATGCCCCAAAAAATTAGTGAAGATTTTGTTTAGTGAAGCTCATACCAGTCTGACTTCCCGTGTAATACCAAGAACAAGGAACCAAACAAAGAAATTAGTACTTTTTTTCTTTTGGTTACTACGTTCAAAGCACCTACATCATACACTGTTGTATACCATCAACTGTGCTTAGGCTGAAGATCTTATGTTCCTAAAAACTGCATCATCTTTTCCACCTATTCTTTGATATTCTCAGCTTGAAAACTGCACAGCCTTGAATGCTTGTATAGGCATAAAGCATCACTCTGGGAATTACCATTTAGATTTTCTCCTTACTTTTCCCCTCCCCCATTACCATGGTAAAATCTTACCAATAAATTTTCATAAATTTTATATTATCCCAATACTGACTATTCTGGTAGAGTTTCATTAAAGTAAAACAAAGGAGGTGATGAGAACATTTTTGCTTGCCAGAACTCAATTTTTTTAGGATTTAAAATTACTTTTTCCGTATTAATATTACCAGAAATGAATATAATTTGTCACCAAATGTTGTGCTCTGTAATCCTTCCTAGACAGAAATTTAAAAATTTACTCTTCAGAAGTGAGTAAGACCTTTAGACATTATCCTTCCTTCTTCTGTGGTTTCACCTATGTATTTTTTGAGTACCCTAAATGGAAGGAAAATATTATACTCCGCAGTCTTTTATTACTAAAATGGCACATTTTTGCAATTATTATCCTGAAATATTCTGTATAATGGGAATATCTGCCCTTTAGTTTCAGTTACTGAAATCCAGCAGGTGTCACTCTGGGGATTAAATAAGAAGTATTACACAGAGAAACTTTTTTAGGGGAATTTAGAAGTATTTATTCTGATACATTTTTCCAGGATAATTTTTTGTCCAGGCATGCCTCCTTAATTCTGAAGTTTATTTTATTAGTTATATGTTTTAATGGGTGTATTCATCCTTCTGTGTGTCCCCTTGAACATAAAAAAGGACAGTCACTGGTATTGGATTGTACAGTCAGAGCTTGTACTCACAGGTGACATGACTGAAACATAAAGAGCTGTGACTCAGTTGAATATTGCCTTGATGATATTAGAAAATGTTTTTGTCATCTTCCTTGGGGACCAAAATTGTTCTTTTTGTCGGTGAACATTCTCTTGCACAAGTAATGTGTTTTCAATTGTGATGAAGTCAAGGAGGTGCTGCTGCAACTGACTTACATATTGAGATATTTGGTATACTGTTTCTGTTTGACTTACCTAAAATTGATATGTTAAATGGCTCATCATCCAAACTTTCACAGTAAAAAAGTTTGGAGAACAGAAGCTTTGCCATGTGTCACAGAGTTTCTAATAAAACGATGCATTTTCTGGTGGGGGAATAAAAAGGTGTCTTGTTTATTGTTCAGTTTCCTTAGGGACTGATGCACTAATGGGTTTGTTGCATTGTGGTGGATTTTTACACGAGGGTGGAGCTCCATATTCTGAGAGTTTCATATTGTGTGGAATAGGAACGTGATTGTTAAAAATTTGTGGGTTTCTAGAGGGGATTGTTGTTTATTTCCCAGACCATGTTACTGCCACCTTAAACAGAAACAAATACCTCAGCAGGCAGCTTTGGAAGGCAATCCACAAATACAAGTCTCTCTTTAAATAGAAGGAGGCTTTTTATTATAAATACATCTATACATACATGTGTTTTTATATGTGCGTATGTGTATATATTTTTACAGATATGTATTCTATGTATTTATTTTAAAAATAATCTCATTCTAGAACTTGTAACCTCAGCCTACTTTAAACAATCCAGTTTCCTTTCTCTCACTTCTTTCTCCTGTTTAAGCCCCCATCCTGTTCCGTTTTTGATTCTATTCAACTTCCTTTCCTGTGATGACTATGAGTGAGTCACTTTGCCAGGCATTAAGAATGTGGCTTGACAATATTTCCAAAAGCTTATCCTATACTGGCTGATGCAGATGAAATTAACCTCTGCCTTATCCTTCCTCTCAAAGAAATGTCTGTCTTCACAGGTCCAGTTTCTTGGAAGGGGAAGGTGGGGGTGGGAGCCCTTTCCATAAATGACCGTGTTGAACTTCAGAGCCTTCTTCCTCGCAGAGGGGCAGCAGCCGTGTGTCCCGTAACAAAGCGTCGGCATCGGGAACCTTTTTAACATTGATTTCGTGTCTACTGGGGAAAAAGTTAGCTTCAACAAGTTCAGGAAAGCCAGATTAAGGCCCTTTCCTGAGTGCTATTCAAGTACTCTCTGCGTGGCTACCACCGTGCATTCTTCATTCTTTATTAAATGTGTTGTTTATTGCATTAAAATGCATGGAAGGCCACCAGGATTGCGCGGGGTTTGTGTGTGGCTGGCAGCAGCTGGGAAAAAAGCACATGCTAAGTAGGCACTTAAACACTGAACTAAATTGCAGCCTTTCTTGTGGTTATGTTCGTGCCAGCCTAGTGTGGGGCTTGCGGGGGAGGGTTTGGTTTTTTCCTTTGTTTGTTTTGGGGTTTTTTTTCTCTCCACTTTTAGAAGGAGTGGGTAAAGAGGGATTTAAAAAAAAAATGTTTCTAATTTGTTAATTGTGTATATGCATCAGGAAATGAAAGCCTTTCTGCTGAAAACAAACGGGGAAAATTATAGCCCTAGAAAAGAAGAACTTTAGAAACCAATATGCAAATAAGAGTAAGAATTCCCGTCAAGTTAAACTCTGCTGTTGTGGTCTTCTCCTTGTCCTACAGAACCGGGGGATCTCTCATCATTTTTCCTTGAGGGAGATGTGAAAGATTGTATCACTTCTCTAATTTTCTGTGTGTTATGTCCTAAGTGCAATTAACACTGCCTCAGATTACACACCAGTGAGTAAAGTGGAAATAGATTTTTGTTTCATATCTATTTGCTATCACAGTGTAGATTTTACCCAAAACAGGAGTAATGGTTATAATTGGAAGCTCAAACAATTCTGTCTGGAGTACAGTTGTATTCATTTGAAATTATTTTTAGCTTTTCATTCTGGAAATTCTTAATTTCTGACTAAAGAAGGTGATTTTGGTCCGTCTTCAGCTCTTGAGAGTGTCATTATTGGGTTGCTTATGGAAGTCCCAGCACGATCTTTTAAGAGCCTTTTGTTCCCCCAACCCTGCGTGCTGGATGTGCCATATCAGCATTTTGAGAGTACCTAGGAAAAGCACTCAGATGTTTTTAACCTTTCAGCGTGATCCACCAGGATAGCTGCTGGGCCTAGGTGTTCTCTTCCTTTTTCTCCCCTAGTTATTTTGGAAGAGCTTGTAAAAGTAGAGCTCTTTCTCTAGAGAAGATCCCTCTTCTAAATATTGTGCATGCAATCCAAGAGAAGAATTCAGACAACGTAGTTTAACTGGACACTTTTTATTTAGAGCTGCAGGGATAAAATAGTCTGCTGACATGCTAAGCTTTTCCTAGAGTCACATTACAGAGCAGTGAAGGACATGGCAGTAATTCAGGGTTTGTTGGAAGGATGGCAGAATACTTGTGCTGTCTGTGGGGGCACTGGGGCACCGGAGCATGGCAGTGGCTGCTGCCACCTCCAGGGTACAGCTACGGGCTGGCAGCACCAAAGCAGCCCTGGTTCAAAGCAGGTTTTAGGGACCAGTAACCTTTCTAAGTCAGCACAGACAAGGGAAGAAAGGTTTCTGTGGAAATTCATGTGGTCCAATGAAGACAGACTGGCATGACAGAGTTATCTGTGATAACTCAGCTTCCTCTGCGAATGCACGTTTGCCAAACCAAAGTGTTTAAAAATAGCATTATACCATACAGGAATGTGGAAATTGTTAAGCCACAGGTTTGCTTTGCTTTATTTTATTTTTAAAATTTCTTTATCCCTTGTGTTTCATAGAATTCTGAGCTTTTATATTTTTAAACACTTACAGATTTTAAACAGGACACTGTCCAACTCCTCCTTCTTTGAGTACTAATTAACAATAAAACAAAGAAGCCTTGTAGCAAGGAAGACAGAATGATGGAAGGAATAACAAATGCACAAAGGAAAAAGTGTCTGAACCCTAAAATGTTGTTCCCATAGGAAAGTGAACTGAACAAATCAGTGGACGGAATGATGTTGCCTTTAGCATGGCTCTTACTGCAGGGACAAAGCTCAGTCAGGTGTCCTGTGGTCAGTCAAACTTTGATAAACAGAAAGATTCCTTCAACTGGTGAGAAGTCTCTTCTTGCAGTTATTTGTTTGACATGAATTCACGGTATGGTTATGAAATTAGTTGTCTAGTAAGTATTTTAATTAGGTAACAAAACCAGATGCTGGGTTTCAGTCCATGTTCTAGTTAAAGTGTCAGTAACTGCAGTGCTGGGTTAGCTCATCTTTTCTCATACAGAGAGCAGGTGAAATACCCAGATGTCACACATGGAACATCTTTATTAGCACCTTTCCTCTTCATCTATGGAAGAGAATGATACCTCCTATATCTTCTGCTATGCATTGACTAAAACACTCCATGATCTCTCAGAATTTAAGCCTATGGTTTTCCATTATTCATTCCTGTTGTTCCTGCAATTTGCCCTTCACAGGTAAAACGATTCTGCTCTCTTCTCCGCTTACAAATCCTTTAGGCACTTACAGCTAAATATCTTTATTTGTCTCATTCAAGCTGCACAGAGGTGTGGGGCTGTGGTGTAGATCTCCACATGCAGTGAGCAGCCCGGGGGTGCCAGGGCTGTCTCCTCAGCTCTAGGATGGGGCAGGATTTTGCACGTGCAGCCCCACGTTGCGTTGGTTCCTCTGCTGCCACGCATCCGCTATTAAAAAAAATTGCTGAGTGACAGTAATAGAGAGGAACAATGGGCTATTACAGGATGTTCAGACAGGGTCATTACAGTATATTTTCTTGTGCAATCTTGTTATGAACAAGATTCATATTTACCAGCTTGTTTTATTTTTCAGCACCCTATTATTAATTAGTGTTGTAAGGCTATGAGCTGCTCATTTTCTAGCAAAGGTCAGTTTGATGAAATGAAGTTGTTTTTCTAATAGCTCTGTGGAAAGCTGCTTTTCAGTATTTACAATAAATTTATAGATTTTGTAAGTACTTGGTATTTATTTATCATCATTGGTAATGACACACAAAAAAAAGATGGGAGTTTTCGACACCATTGAACGGCAAAGTAGCCTTAATTTACTTAGCAAAATGAAACCACAGAATCTTGTGATGGGGCTGTTGCATTTGAAAATTCAGGTAGATCATTTAAAAGAAAAATATGTTGCTTTTGGATTTTGAAAAGAAAGCAGCTTATTTGCAGTGCTGCTTTTTGGCGTATAGGATATTTTCCATGGTTTCCAACCCTTGGAATCCAAATGTTCAGTTTGATTTAAAAGGCAAAGATGAAAAATAGCACCTCATTGAAGCAACTGTGGAATGTTTCTGTGTGTGGTTAAATTAACTCTCTCCCTGAAAGACACCTACTAATGGGCAGAGTTGAAAACATTTGAGAAAGTTTCCAGCTAATGTGAAATAAGGAGTTCAAGCAAGAGAGGATTCAGTCAAATTTAGGAAGACATGAATTTGGCATTGGGATCGAGGAATTAATAGAATAGACTAGAAACCAATCCACAGGGATTTGGGATGCTGATGAAAACTGGATTTGTTTTCATCATTGTATGAAAATGTTTCAATTTTTTATCAAGACACGTCATTTTCTTAGATGTGAAAATGGTCGTCTTTGTGTTCTTGGAACAAACACGGCCCAATTTGGAGCCCTGGGCTATATTTGTGTCAGAGAGTCTAAGGAGTGGAAAACTAAGGGCACTGCAGGTCAGCACTGGGGTTAGCCGGACTACGAGGGGAAGTCTGGCAGCCCAGGATCCCTGAGCGTGTCTCCTTTGCAGGCAGCAGGGAGCTGCCCACAGCGGGATGGATGTACCCACAGAGGGTCTCACAGAGGGAGAGACACCACGTCCATGCACGTGAGGTGGCAGTGGATGAGACTGGAATTAATGCTATTCCCTGAAAGCTTCGTGCAAATGACAAATGGCTCTCTGACTCCCTTTGGCTTTTGAGTCTTCAGTCCTACAAAATCCTTGAAGTTACAAGGAGCACGCTGTTAAGATCCAGTTATTGTTAGGGCTCTTTGGAAATTCCTCTGCCCGAATTAAGGTGCAAACGAGGCCATATGCCAGTGACAATAGTATGGGTTTAATTTGATAGTAAATGTAAGAGAGAGAGAAAGAAAGAAAAAGAGAGAGTAAGAAGTAGAAAATAAGTGCGGGGGAGAGAAAGAGAGTGACAGGGAAAGAATAATGAAAATACCACCACTCTGTGGATCCCAACGATGCTCCATTGGTCCTCTCCAGCTGGTCTCTTGGTGGTGAAGGTCCCCCCAAAAGGCACAGAATCCGATGGGTATCTATTGTGAATGCATGCCTTTCTCTCAGCCTGAGGTGATCTAATCAGCAGTTACAGTCTACAGCTCTTCCAGGAGGTTTCTGTGGCTTTCAAACTTCGTATCAATGTTTGAGGCATGAACTATTTTCAGTCTCTGACACACGCTTACAAAGTCCACATACTTAGTGAGACTGTATGGATGATGCTCAGAGCACACAGCAAGGCCAAAGGTTTGCAAACCAGCAACAATTTAAAAGCAGTTATAAATGAGGGGGGGAAAGCTAGGGATGAGCAGGAAAATACTGAACAGGAGTATGTGTTGCAGAAGTCTCTTTTGTCCACTGGGTCCACGGCACTCCTGCTTTTGAAAAGTGAGACACAGAGGGTAGTTATTATTAAATAGCTCAGTTGTTATTTACCACACCTAATGTTATTTGTATCTGTTTAAAAAAAATATTAATGTATCACTTGGTGTAGGAAGGGCCATGTACACTGCTTAGTGTAAAAATAAAGCAGCTAATTAATGCCAATCAACAATACTTCTGTCACAAATAACTGCAGCACAATAGTTAAGGTCCTCCTCCTAAAACACCACATGATCTTATATGGATGACTGCAAGCAGTTTTATTGAACTTAAAAAGCTCCAAGAAATATATGTGGATTTCCAGAATCCATTTGTAACATTTTTAAGCAAACATTTAAATACTCAGAGCATTGAACATGACAAAAGGATTACATGTGATGATTTTTTACATCAGCTATGTTTTCCTAGAGGGTGACCATTTCAAAGGGCACTCGTTTCTTGGGTGAATGTCATTCCACTAAAGGAACCACAAAGTAGGTTAAAATCAACTTCTTTTTGGTTTCTGGAGGGGTAACCTGCAAGTGATTGCTGAAAACACTTCTTTTGATGAGAGAGAGAGAGAAAGATTCTAAGCATACTTTGATAGAAAATAAATTAGTTCCAGTCCTATAGAAAGGGAAGAACTCAGTTTGTCACAGACAGATAGTTGTTTCCTGACATGGGGCATTTGGTTAACAACTTCCAGTGTTTGATGATGTCATGGGTCATATGGATTCTGTGTGTTTGGGGCCCTTTGGGCTTAACAGGAAGGTCACCAAGTTATCGAGCAACTTCTCTGTTTGAAGAGATTCAGCTGCCTTTCCTGCCCCACTTTGCAGAACCTAAGCTTTCAAAGACAAACCAGTGCTGCTTCTGGGAGTTTGCCAGTATCTAGACCTTTTTTCCTAGCTAAAAATGTGAAAACCCCAAGAGATGGAAGTAATTCTTTCCATTCTCCGTTGTGTTCCATCAGATCCTATCGACTCTTTTCATCTACCAGAATCTCTGTGTACTAACCAAATGTGTCTTCCTTCTGTGCTCCAAGAGTCTTGGACTGCTGCATTTCTAAAGCTGTCTGTATCCACAAATGTCTAGAAAAAGGATTTCCACTTTCCTGCAACCCTCTGGAAGAACTTACTGTTCTCTCCCCACAAAACTGGACAGTATATGTTGTAATAAAACAAAGCAGAGAAGCAAACCTGTGTCATTAATACAAAAGGTGGTTGAGCCAGGAAATTCCTTCCCCCAGAAGATCTCTTAATTTTGTCTTGACTGCACGAGAGCGTGGTTTTCAGATCACCTGTTTCTAAGTTGCATCTCTTGCAAAGAAGTGCAAGAGATCCGTGTGGAAGTTGTAGTTATGTTGTCGTTTTCAGGAATGAAACTGCCTCTAGTTTTGTTGTCAGCATTAAGGAGTAACAGAAAATCAGTTGTTGCATTGCCTTTTTTTTTCCCTTCCAAAATGTAGCGAGCATGTTATTGTTGTTGCTGATGGAAGATCCCTTGTCGCAGTCCCCCAACGACTTCAGTATTTTCCTTGTTTTGTGTGAGGAAGGTAACCTTTGTAACATCCTGTTTTATTTACCAGCCATATCTGTAAGCTGCAGGAATCCTTCCTGTTCAACTCACAACACAGTGCTCAAGACAGGCAGAAATCCTCGATCTTCATTAGAAAACCATTTGGTAACAAACTGAATAAAGCTGCGACTCCTGTCAGGTGTTTGTTTTAAATATCACCAATTGATACATTTCTCAAAACTAGAAAAGGCTGAAGTGAGTCAAATGAAATCAGAGTTCTCTTGCGTCTTCCTCAAAATTCAGGGTGTACCATATTGTGCAGTGGTCAGGAATGGGGAAAGTTTTGTGAGTGATCCCTCTCTAAGTTCACACATCTCTGCAGTTCCTACTCTTTTGCTGGAGTTGGAATCCAAGTACAAAACTGCTACGGAAAAAGGCTGCTCTTGCATTTTTCCTGGCAGACTTATAACCTGGAAGTATCTAAAATATCATCAGAAAGCCTGTTCTCATGAGAGTCCTGTCCAGATTTCCAACAAATCTGGAACATTATCCAAGGAAGTGTAGAAACCTACACAATCACACAATTACAGCAGAGCTCGTGGTTGAGTTTCTTTGATGTGGCATGGTTTTGTTGGGTGTGTGGTTTTGTTGGTTTTCTTTTTTGGCTTTCGGTTTGAATTTTTTTTTTTGGTTCCTATTCTTCCTTTGTCACTTAATATAAAAAGACTTTTGCATAATATTAGCTTGTTTCTTTGTCCCCTTCCCTTGTTAATTGTTTTCTTTAATTCAGATTGATAATTTTCCACTCTCTTAGAAATGTGCCACTGTTTTATGAACAAGAATCTCTTAAATTGGAGGGTGATGAGAGTTTTGCTGAATGAGCTATAGAACCAGTTCATACTAATTTTCTAATCAGAACTGGATCGCTAATGAAGATTAACTCAAATTAGTGGGTGGATATTATTAAATAAAATGGGTTTTATTAGCTTAGCTTCAGGTAGATTTAACACAGAGTTTTATGCTATTGGTATATCAAATCATCCTTGTCCACAAATCTTTTCTAGATGTAAATATTGAATAGTTCGACACTGCCCGCTCCTTTGTTCCAGTATTGCTGGAGCTGTGCAGTGCACACAAAACTGATTCTGGAGAAGCTCTGCCGGGGCCCAGTGAGCAGCACGAGCAGCAGGGCTGGTTTGCTGGGCAGGGTGAAGCAATGGGCAGTGCTGGGGCTGCGCTCGTGCTCATCAGTGATTAATTCCATGGCCTGAGCAAGAGCGCTCCCAGGCCGTGTTATCATTCCAGCACAGCCCTGCCAAGCAGCTGGTGCTGCTCCTTGTTTTTGTTTTTTTCTCAGGGAAGTAGGATTGAGCTCACTGGAAATGTTCTCGTCTTTCACTGATGTAAATCAGTAAACATAATCATTCAAAGAAAAACACATTTGCCATACCTTACCTGCATGGACAAAGAAATGTTTTCCAGTGGTGACTTATATTTATGGTTCCTGTGTTCTATAACAGGTAAACTAATAGGATGTGTGGTTTAAATTTTATTTATTTATTAGCATCCATTTTCTCCTTAAATAAAGTTTGATGATCTGATAAGTTTAAATTAATTAGCCTTTTAGGAAAAAAACCTCTATGTGATGAATGTGAGGGGGAAAAGCATTGGTCAGCATAACTTGTGGCTGCAGAATGGTTTAGGGTGCTCTTTCAGAATTTATTATTACTTACTTACAGGTGTTTTGCTGGAGAAGAAATGTACTTCTCTAGCACCTACATAGCACCTACAGTTGTAGCTGCTCGTGAGGAAATGTTAATAAGATTCCTACTTTAGGTGAAAGACAGGAAAATATATTCACTCTGAGGGGTAAAATCCAGCTCTTGGTTGACTGTTAAGTGTTTTTGCACTGAGACCTGTACCAGCATCTTTTGATCAGCCTTAATTCAGCAAACATTAGTAAGCTTAGTTTCCAAATTGCTCATACTAGATAAATTATTGTGCCTTTGTGCACTCTGTTTGTAATGTGGAGGGGCTTGGAAGAACACTCAATATGCAGAGGGCTACACGGCTTATCCAGCTATGCAGCTTCTTATTTGAGGAACTGAATTTGTTCATCAATTCTGAGTCTTTGGGCATCAGCCTCAGCACTGTCTCACCCCACCTACTATAAATTTGTACAGAATTTTTATGTCCTAGTGTGCAGATCTGCAACAGTAGAAACAACATATGGAAACCATGTGTCTCCAAAATAAGTTGGGTCAAAGAGGACTTGCTACTAATACTCTGTTCTCAAGTCAAAGATGGTTTGCTACGAGCTTGCATTTGCTGATAAACTTGATTTTGTTTTCCTTTGCTTCTAATTTGTGAGTTGGCTCCTGGCGATTGCACCTAACTAAGTAGCTTAACTTTTACAAATTTGACGTTATTATTAGGTAACTTTTATAAGGACCAGAAATTTTCAGGCTTAGAGGGTTCCAAGGGGTCTGTATATGATCATACTCTGTGTTCATACCATATCCTGTACATATTTGTACCTTGCAGCTGTAGCTTGAGAATGTTGTAAAAGTGACAAATGTGCCAGGTCTCAAATGAGCTGAAGAAAATGTGTGAGTTTGTTTCCAGATACTGGGATTGAGCTCTCTTTTCCCCGCTGTCACCTTCTCTCCCATCCTGATGATTTTTTTTTGCTTAAGTTTTCAAAAGTTTGTCTCCACAACAAATTGCTCATAAGACCAGTTAATGTTGTGGAAACAGATGTTTTTGATTTGTTAGCAGTGACATGTTGTTTTCAGGGATCAGAATATTTCAGGGGTCAGGATATTATATTTTTGTAATGCAACTCATGCTTTTCATTTATTTCAGAATGCTTAATGCTGTTTCACACGTGTAATTGGATTGGAACCTTTATACTCAGGACATAGGATTTCCCATCTTGAATCAGATATAGGCCAGTGAGCTTTAGTATCATCCTTTTGATTTCTGTGTATACCCTGTGCATGGTGCTTCCTGAAATTTAAAAAAAAAAAACTAAAAAAGTATATATCACCTTAAGAAACTGAATTTATTTTTTCAGTGACTTGTCTACAGAAAAAGTAATTTCTCCTTGATGGTCTTGGGAGCTACTTAGTACTCTGAGACTCACGTATCTTTACCTAACAAAGATAGTGTAATATTATCCAGACTTGACTGGAAGGAATTGAATGAAAAATCTTTAGTGTTTGTAAAAGCTATATGCTGCACTATATAAAGTAACACAATATTTTTATAATTATCAGCCATTAATTGCGGTGACTTCCTTCTCCTCTTAGAATTAGCACAGAAAGGAAGGCACACTTTTGTTTTGTTTAAAGCCTTGATCAACAACAACTCCCTAACTTTCTTTTTTACTTTACTAAAACTTGTGGCTCATACATGGTATTTGTCAGAGTGACGAAATTCACACCTGCCCTCCAAGCATTTCCTGGGAGTACAACTGTACTTCTCCAGGAATGGTGATGAACTGTGCACAAAGACCCTTTGAACATCTGGATTATTGAGGGCAGGATCAATACTCACCACCCACTCAAACCTTGCTCATTCCTGCATCAACAAGAAATTGGATTAATAATGTGGGCATCAAGCATTCTGTATCTTATTAATTTTTGATACCCTCAATAAGTTAGGTACATTTCAATGACTGTGTTTTACCTCATGACAGTGTAAGGGCCAATGAGGTATGGAAAGAATAAATGAAATATACTCACAGTTTCTGTAATGAAGAAGTTTCTCGGGGAAGAGCCATGGTCACACCCAGGTTTCTCCTGGGCAGGGAGAGCTGACAAGCCACGAGGCACTTAAGGGGAGTAACCCTGCGGAAATGACATGGAGCAGTCAGTTCCCAAGGTGCCATCAAGCTGTGAGAGGTAGCACAGGGCGAATGATAAATGTGTGAAGACTCAGAGTTGTAGCTGTCTCAACAAGTCTGTCTCTGCAGTTAAATTAAAAGACCCCAATTCAAATTAACTGCCAGGTGTACCAAAAAGTGAGACAGCTTAGAGATTTTCAGAGTTTTAAACAGTTCATAGCCCTTTAACTGTTGCTTGGAACATAAATTGTCTTAAGATTGTAAAGATTTGCCTTTAGAAATTGTAGAGTCGTATAATTTAGGCAGTTCTGCTTTCTTATTTTTATGAACTTTAGTACAAACAAGAAGTAATGAGCGATAAGGCAAAAGTTATTGAAGCATTTCATCCCTTGGACATAAATGCAGCTAATTCCGAAATCCACAGCTCAGATACTGCAATAATTCCTCAGTTATCCCTCTGGGTAGATCCAGCTAGGACAAGGAATGCTAACAAACCTTAGGATGTAGCAGCAAGTACGTCATGGCCACTTTTGCCAAAAAACTACTCCAGTCCCAGAGTGATCATCTCCACCTATGTCACAGTCCTGCAGGAGAGGGGTTGTTGCTGACAGAAATGCATCTGAACTATTTTATGGTCGAAAAGAGTGGGAGATACATAGGTTTTCAATGAGAATTTAACACAAACTGGGTGGGGGTTTTGTCTTGTTTTGTTTGAATTTGGGTTTGGGTTTGAGGGGTTATTTGTTTGTTTTTTGGGGTTGTTCGGCTTGGTTTTTGGTTTTTTTGGGGGGTGGGGTTTTTGCCTTGAAGCCTAGAACAGGTTTTCATAAAGAAAGTTTCAAGTTACACTGGTCAGAGGTGAAATACAAATGAAGTTAGAAATAGATTTTCCACAGCCTAAATTATGAAATTTTTTTTCCCAATAAATATATTATAATTACACAGTGTACCTTTCAAAGCTCACTACCTGAATATATTGAGAAATAAAAAGTAATTAAAGGTCATGGCTTGATTTTTAAAGAATAGGAACCTATTGCTTAAAGTGTAGCATCTTTCATAGATAGAACCTTTTTAATAGCTAAAATGGAATTATAAGAAGACTCCACGAGCACACAGGGCGGTAGTGAGTGATGTTCCTAACACAATCCCCACAGTTTTGGCTGTTGGAAGCTGCATTGTTAGGCTGCTGGCTGGGACTCAGGATATCCCTTACTGCTTTCACAAAAATCTCTTGGGCCCTTAATTTCCAGCTGAACAGTCACCAAAGGTCCGTGGACGAGACCTTGAGCAAAACTTAGACCTAACGGAGCAATGCGGATGCGCTTTATTAATTTATTTATTTATTTTTAGTGCGTGTTCTGTTCGGGCTTTTCAGCTCTTACAGATGTGGTGAAAATATTTGAGAGACCTTACTAACTGTTCAAGGGACTATCTAGATTCACAGCCTGGTCTTATTTCAGTGCAAAATAGCATTTCTCCTTGAATAAATAAATCTCTTTGTGTAATATTGTCTCTACGAAGATGTATTTCTTTTGAGCTCCTCTGGGAAGCAGAGAAGGGTGCTCGTGTACTGCTTTTGTAAGATTATACCTTCAGAGCTGCCATTTTTAGGGCTGTTTGGCAAAGCTCATCAGTGTCAATTACAGCCGCAGAAACAACAGTCTAGGCTCCACAGAGAGTGATATTTAAGCAAAAATTATCTTTGATGGGAAAGAATACCACCCTTTCCTCCACCTCCTCTCTGTACTTGAAGATCACTTGAATCTTTTGGTCCCTTAAACCCTGGGAGGGGCCGTTTCCTGCAAAAAGGGCCGAGTAAACAGGACGAGGGACAGGCAGCCTGCAGTGCTCATCTGTCCCGGTGGCCGGGACCCTGCAGGCACTGGAAACTCCTCAGGCCGCGTTTGCCACGTTCGGGATGCTGAAAACCCTGCCGAGGCGAGGTTTCAGCTCCGCGTTGGCATCTCCCAAAATTTTCATCGTGCTCTCCTGGCTCTTGTTGGGGTTTCTCTAAAAGTTGTACTTAGCAACGTGCCCTTTATTTGCAGTCTCTGGAGGTGGCCCAGCATGTGTGACCCCCTTTTCACAGGACCTGTGTTTCTGAGTTGTTTGATTCTGCTCTCTCTGGGCGTGTTATGACTCAGTGACTTCAGTGAAACTGAACAGAACACAAACATGCTGTGTGGGTTTTTATTCTTCATCAAATTTTAATCTTTTTTTTTAGGGTTTTTTTTTTGTTTGTGTTGTTGATTTGGAGGGGCTCTTTTTGGGGTTTATTATTATTATTATTATTATTATTATTATTCCTGTTCCTTCAGCTCAGCTCTTTATAGGGAAGCCAGTAATAGGGGAAGGGTTTGTAGTGCTCCATGTTTGGAGTGGGATGGGATGACCCAGCACTCGGGCACCTGCTGCTTACTGGGAAGCCCACTAGGCCTGGCTCAGTCCATCCAGAACACAGCAGATCCATTGGGGCCAAGTTTGGCAAGTGTCTCTTACACCCTCAGGGCATCTCAGAGGGCACCGGGAGCTCTGTGAGAGCCAGGGAATTTGGCCTTTGGTCTTGATCGATCTCCTGACCCACGGAGGTGAGGAGCAGCATTGGCAGAACGCAAGATTTGTGCATTTACACCTGAGAGCAACCGTGGTGTAAATGGAAGCACTACCAGGGACTGATTGCTCCACCAGCAGTTTGGAGAAATGGCAAAATGAGAGACAGAGATTTATTTCTAATGGTTTTTTGCTTTCTGCAATATTCGTATGTGTTGTTCACCTTTTGCCATTGTAAAAGATCAGTTCAAAATAGGAAGGGTGATCCTGATTAGCTGGGCAGGTCCGAGCACCTGTTGTGGATGTCCCCAGGGTACTTTTTGGTGAGCGGAATAGTTGATGGTGCTGGTACTTAAAAAGCTCGAGTTAGCTTCTGAAGTAAACACCCATTCAGTTCCTTTGTTTTGTTTGGAGTGCAGGGATTCGAGAATTCCTTGGTGTACTTTGACCACTGTGAATAAATTTCCCCGACTAAAAGGACCGTAGAGTTGTTCAAAATCACCTTTAGTTTGAGTGCTTCAAAATCTAAATGAAGGCTTGACTCCTGTGTCTGCAGATTTTTAAATTGATCCCCAGTAATGGTAATTATCAGGTACTGGATTTTCAATGTGCTGTGGTGTTAAATGGATATTTCTGGCTAACATATTTACACATGGTATGTTAACGTAAGTTGTATTCTGTTTTACACTGTAGTATTTTTCACATTTTTTTGTCTACAAATACATTCTCTGACAAGTAATTTTCTCACGGTTCCTGTCCTTTCTTAACATTCTTGTCCTCTGTCAGGATGGCTTGCTTAAGAGCTGTGATTCCTTTCTGATTGTGTGTAAACGAGATTTTTAATTCCTCTTGGGTCTTTATGGAAATAACGAAGGAATCAGGAAAATCCAGTGTGAGTGTTCAGCAGATGACTGGAATCAGAGATTTCAGTCCCCTTTGTGGCTGCCTGTCTGTTGCAGGTGACGGGCGCTCAGTGGGATGTAGCACTCGAGTTTCATTGCCCCAGGCAGGTAATCTGCAGTTTCCAGCTGTGAGCTGCAGGTAGAACCTGACGTGAAGCTGTGTCAGTTTGGGGATTGGGGCAGAGCACGTGAGTCACTGTTGAGGTGGCTGAAAAAGCTGACATCCAGAATGCTGCTCACTGCCACTCAGTCTGCGGGGTGAGTGCTGGACATGGGTGGCAAGAGATTGGAAGGGGATAGAGCTGGAGGCAGGAGGTCTCTTCAGGTAATGGTTCCTTCTCTGCATGGGAAGAGTCTCCTTCATGTTTCTTAGGAACAAAGAGAATATTCAGGGGGATTGTCTCAAGTAACTCTTAACACTGGGAATTCCTTGTGGGAAATGTTCCTTTAAACTCAGGTGTCCCTAGTGAGAGGCATTAATATCCAAACCACAGCCTGAAAAGGGATTTTTTCCTGAGACCATCTCAGAGACAGGTAAGTGCAACTCCAGGTGAAAGACTGGTGGAGATGATAAATGACTGATAATTTATTAGCAGAAATATTGGTTTATATTTTCCTAACTTTTCGTTTGTTTGGGTTTTCTCTTACTTGACCCAAGGAATTTTACTCTCTATTTGCAGTACTTCTGATGACAATCCCAACAGAAATGAATGATAAATCCATTGTTAATGTCTGAATGGATATTTAAACTTCAGTTGTAACACAGCGTGCAATATGGTGGTGGGCAAATCTCTTAAATTCTTTTTTTTTTTTTTCCGCTGGCACATTAAGGGTTTTATTACTTACGGCCTTCAAAAATTGTCTGTTTTTGTAGGCTTCTCAAAAACTGTAAATCCAAGTGGACTGATCCTAAACACTGCACATTCTCACTGGTATTCACTCCTACAGAGAAGGAAAACTATATCTGTATTAGAAGCTGCAATTTATTTATATTCCACAGACTGTCTGTCAGACATGAAGCTGGTTAAAATACCTCCCACAATAGATATGTCTGTAAGAGCCACACATGGCTTAAGAATTCTTTCACAAAGCCCTTACTGAATGTATCAACTGACTCTCAACTCTTTGATTCAGGACCAGTTTTTTTAATTCTCTTGCTCTTGTCTTCCGTTTATATTCGTTTTTGGTTTTTCCCTGTGATCTTACAGGAAAAACTACATCAAAGGGCTATTTTTTATTATTTTCTTGCTAGAACTGAAACCATTTTCTTCACAGGGTAATGATTCTACATTTGGTAGCATTATATATTTTCAGTAGCTGACTTGGCTCCCACCACTGGATTAGACTGAACTTCCCATCAGTTTGGTAGTCTGATTTTCAACAGATGCTTTAGGGTCATATTCCTTCCAAAGTCTGACCCTCAGAGATAACCAGCCAAGTGGGGTTCAGAGTTCAGATTTCTGGGTGATGGCCACTTCAGATTTAGAGTTCTCTGTTCCTTAAAAACACTAATGAAAAGTTTCTTTCTGTTCTCCAAAGCTTTGTAAAGTGGTGTAATGAAGCAGCCTGAGGATCAAAAATGTCTTCAAAGACAGAAGTTGTCTGGTGGCAATGACGTGAGAGTGGATTTGCTTATTCTGGTGGTTGCAAATGATGTTTTCTGATATCTCAACATCTTACTGAATTAATATTTGGGAAATTATGTCTTCTAGAGTAGAAAACCCAAATACAAGTAAAGTTGTCAGTGTCCCTCTTGATCAGGGTCTGTATCTAATCCGTTCTATGCTTGGTTTAGACAAAGCTGAAAGTACTTTGCTTCCTAGTCTATAAAAGATTTATATGATATGTAGAATAACTAATGCCATCAGTAAAACGCCACTAGTACAGGAAGTGTTTAGCACTGCACAGTCGGTAAAGGCTTGGGATATCACAAGAGAACACCAAGAATAAAAATGATTTTGTGATTTCTGTACGCTATACTCATCACTGAGGAGTAATAAAATATATTTGTGCAGTACTTGGTTTTTAATACTCTCTTGATAAAGTGAAATATGTTTACCGGTTGGGAAGGAAACCAATCAGGCTTTATTCCTGTAAATTTTTATTTCTTTTGGAATCCTGGAGGAGTTACGGCAATGAGAAGTTACCTCATGAAATGTTATCTGTTCTTTGTGTGGTGTAGGCCTGTATCAATTGCCAGGCATTTTTGTTTTTGTAGAATCACTTTCAGAGTCAGTAAGACACGTACCTGCTTCGGAATTCACCTGCCAGCAAGACTTGCATCCAGTTAAGATTTAGTACAAAAGTCCCATGTCTGTCACCTTAATAGGTCCTTTGGAAAAACACAGACAGCTGTTCTTACAGCTTCAGAAGAGAACACAATTCTCTCCAGCATATATGCTGATTAATTCAGAATATCTCATTCACTACCTGCTTGTTTCAGCAAATATCCTGCTCTATCAACAGCAGGAGGAAGCCAATGCGGGAGAAATCTGGATTTCACCAAAGGAAGCTTGGCATAAGCTACCACGATAGAAATAAATGTGGGAGATTTTTTTATTTGTGTCCGAGTGGTTCCCTCGCATGGAGTCACTTGGGTGATGTTGTTTCCTTTGGCTCCAGCAATGTCAAGGCCATTGATGATGAAAGTTCTGTACTGTTTTTCCCCATTGCTTGGAAAATTGTCTCTCCCTCCTCCCTCCCCCCCTCAACCAAATCTCTGCCAAGCAAGCAGCTGTGAACAAAATTTCTCAGCAAGATGAATTTGAATTTTCACATGCCCTGTGGAACAGGATGCACAGATACAGCTTTGAGAGGGCAACAGTTGAGGGGTGCAAGTCCAGACTCTGCAGGTGCATGAAATGGGATGAACCTTTTAAAAGTGTCTTAACAAGTTAAAGAGTATAGGGAAAAAATTAGAAATGCATGCAAAGTGCATTTCTTAGTGAGTTTTGGTGCCTCAGTCTGAGGGAAGCAATGCCTGCAGGTTTGATGTCCAACCTGTGGATCAAAGCTAAACCAATGCCTGTGAGTTCTGCACTTGCATCTGAGACACTGACCGAACAATGGCAGCATCTGCTCTGTAGGAATACACACTCAAATGGTTATTTTTTAACTTAATTTGGGTAGACATCCTTATAAAAGCTTCCCATAAAATTCCATGTGTTTTGTTTCTGCCAAAGGCTTTTTTTTTGGAGTGTGAAATCAGTCTGTGACTTCTGCGAGGTTTATTTTTCTCAAGGAAAATAAATGCAGGATGTGAGTATGCAGAAAATATGGGCACCTATATTAAAGCCATATAATACTTTCCATGCTGGCGGTGGAAATTTTCATTTGCTTGCAATTTTGACAAGCTTTAAACTGAGATTTTCCATTACATTTCCTGCCTTTATATTATTGTTAATATTACATCTGGAAGGGAGATAATGTGTTTAAATGCATAAATTATGTGCAAATAAAATTTATATGCAATTCATGACCAGAATAGCTATGCTTGATACACATTCCTCTGCTGCAGCTATAGTGCTTGTAATGTTTTATTACATTTGATGTGTAGTATTTCATCTTCATGAAGTATCTTCTCCGAGTGAGACTGTAGTTTATCAAGCAGAGATTTTTTTGTCCAATTTATTTAATGTTTTTAATGTTCATAGTATTTTATTTTGGTTTTCATTCAGGTAAGGGAGGGCGGAATACTGCAAAAGGATATGGAAAAGTCTGTTTGTAATTAAAGGAACACTAATTGGACTTTAGGGACTGTGTGTAAGATACACTGGTCTTTCCCACGGCCACACCCTGAGCATATGATCTTCAACTGAATTCATGGAAACATTCACACAGCTTCCTACAGCTCGCAGCTGGCACTGTCAGTAAAAGCTCTGCCTCACGAAGAGCAGAGGGGTTTGTGTGCAGAGCGGGGTCTCGCTCTGCTGCAGCGTGGCTGAGCAGCTCCCTGGGGCGCTGGGATGTGTGAGAACCCCCACCCGCGGTGGCAGAGGGCAGAAGAGCCGGGCGGTGGCACCGCTGCTGGGCAGGGCTCCCCGGCTGGGATGGCCCTGCTGCCCCTCAGACGTGTGAGCGTGCCAGCCAAATTGTCAGCTCCCCCACCAACTGCTCCGGCTATTTCAAACTTCTCACGTCGTTCCCAGCAGCAGAAGCTGTGCAAGTAGAATTTTTTTCAGCGGCACAGAAGCACTTTTCTGTTCACAGCATGAAAATGTGACAGGGTATCAACTGAAGTATAAGGCCAGCTAGACTTGTGCCTGTCCAGTTTTCAGCAGTTGTTACTCTCTAGTGTTTCAAAATGTGAATGAAGACTTCAAGAGGCAATTGGTGAACAAATTTGAAAATTGGAAAAGGCTTAGTTTCTTACTTTCAGATAAGGATTGTATACAATTTCAGGTGGAAGAAACTTTACCTAAGTGGTATTTCAGAAAAGATAAAGAACTGTATTATTTCAGTTAGTGGTAAAGATTTCTATTTAGATACTCTTATTCAGACTAAAAGACGGAGCTCATGTAAAAAAGTAATTACTCTTTTAAAAGTGAGTGCTCGTTGACAATGATAGTTCATAAAGACCAACACTCAAATGTGTTCTAGGTGTCAGAAGATGGCATTGCCTGTACAAACAGTCCTCAGTGCCCTTGGGGGGACTGTATGTAACAAAAGGAGTTGAGGCTCGTGTTTATGTGGGTGCCGGTTGTTTTGTGCCCTCTGTGTCCAGATCAGAATGAGGAATGCATCAGGCAAATACTGAGAGGGGTCACTGCAGTCACTGGGTTGCAGTTTGCCTCTGTTCCAAGGATCTCACTTTGTTAAGCTGGTTAGTTAATTGCTTTGATCCTGTAACTGACTTGTAAACTGACAACATCTCTAGCAAACCATGTCTTTCTCCTGGATGTTTCAGCCTGTCAGAGTTTTGCTTATGGTGATATTCCTGTGGGCATGGCAGGGTGTGGATGAAGCTGACTTCTAAAGGGGTAATTCCCATTTAGAAGACATAGAAACAACGATGGGTAATACTTTGCTCAATTTGTCAAAACTAATGTTAACTCAGATTGACAGAAAGTAATGTTAATGCAAAGTATCACTGGCTTTAGCAATATCTTGGTACATATCATCTGAAGGAAATGTGGGCAGAGGACAGGAAAACCTTCTGTCACTGTGCCTACTTCATGGCTACCCAAAGATGATCTCTGCAGCTAGTCTGGGAGGAGAAAGAGAGATGTCTCCCTGTACACGTGATAAAAAGGCCAGCTCTGGTTATAAATGTGAAGAGAAAAGCTTTGATGTTGTTGTGTTGTTAGCCTGTCCCTTGAGTGCATCCTTTATTTTCTTCCATTAGAAGTCATTCCCAAGCCTTTGCCCTTCTCCCCTGTTCTGAGTGCAGGCCCCGTGTCTGTGGGGTTCTCGACAGGTGCACATACCAATATGCAGGTACAGACCTGGAGAATATACAGAAGGTAATTTCCTTCCATTCTGTGGAGATTAACTACCTCTGGTTTAACTTTCTTAGGTCTCACAGATGACTTTACAGCCAGCAGACCCCGTGTGAGCCCAACTTGAACCATTTGCTGTTAAAGTGCTGATTTAGTAATGCAACAGATGGAAAAACGTGGGAAAGATGGGGAATATCTGTAGCTAATTAAAGCAAAGGAGACAAGCTGCAGTGCACTAGAATTCAAAAGGCTGGTTTTGGCTGCAGCTTGTTCTTGGCTTTTCTACAGGATGGATTAGTAGTTTTGATAACTTAGCACAGTATAACATGTATTGTCTAATATTCAAAGGGTGAAATATTCCAGAGCTTGCACTTTTGACTTCTGGCATGTGAAATTTTAAATTTAAGAGGAAATGTTCTGAACTGTGGTGACTTAGGTTGACCCAGTAAAGGCTTTGAAGTACCTGGTGGCTTATTTTGTTTTAAATAAGTATACAAAACGGAATTTTTCTAAAGATGCCTTAAATTTACCTGAAGTTTTTTTGACTAGTAAATGCATCAGAAATATCTCATGAGAGAAAATGTTAATATTTGGCATGAACTTTGCATCTGAAATTTCATCTTTAGCCAGACTGAAATGATTGCCAGTGAAAGCTGCCTTGGGGGTATTTTAGTTCTCTGTACTGTTTTGGGGTTTTGTTTGGTTGTTGTTGTTTGGGGTGCTTTTTAAGTAAAAGAAGGAAATGCAATGCAAAATCAGAAGACTACAGTGCTTCTGACATTTCCATGAAGGGTTTATCTCTACACTTTGTTCATCAGTTCTGTTCAAGTCATTGACCAAAGGTGAACCCAAAGTTGGGACATCGGTTCTGATGCAGTGGCTGCACCAGCACTTTGTTTATCCTGGCAAAAGCAGTTCCCTTTCCTGGCCACCTGCTGCCTCCCCATCCTGCTCTGAGCTGCTGCTGTGCCATGGTCCACCTGAAAATTAACAATTTCATTAAAAAATCATACTTTGAAACTTTATCACTTTTTTTATAACTGAAGGAGTGTATAAATATTGTATATAGTGTATAAATGAATTTGTGTATAAATATTCACACTTCTAAATCTAAACCTAAAGGAAACTGATGTAGAACCTGTGAGTTTCATAGGATATGCTCAGCTGCCAAACTGGGCTGGGGCCAATGAGAAAAAGCCTGAGTGGTAAACTCTAAAAACAGAAGTCCTGGTACATTTTGCTTAACCAATTTTCCCATTCCCATTGCCTTGTTCTGACCTTGAGAAAAGTCTTGGAACTGTGGAAATACTGTTCTTGTAAAATTAGCATGTGTCAATGAAGAAATAACAAAAAACTTTTAAAACTCAGCCAGTTGAGAAAATTACTTCATGCCGTAAACATTTTCACAAAGAAACCTTTGGATCTCTTTTGGGTCATTACTTGGTAAACAGCATCAAACGGAGTCATTCACATAAAAAACCACTGCCCGAAAGGGGCACACAGAGCAGCAGGACACTGCAGCTTTTAAACAGCAGTGGCTGGGAAAAAATCCCACTTCAGCATTTGAACAAGGGGCGTTAAACAGTCTTAAGGTCTATTTGATGAATTCATAAATTCATACTGTCCTTGCTTTAATTCAAAACAGAAATAATTTTGCTTGAAGGTGGAGAAATTTTCTTTGGAGGACTATACCATATTTTTCACATATATCATAGGATTTCTGACGTGGAAAGGGGCTGTGAGGCTCATTGAGTGCATCTCTCTGCTCCTGGCAGGACTACCTAAAATTAAATCCTATGACTAAGAGTATCATCCATATATAAACGTATCTAGGGAACTATACTTACATACCCAGTAACAATGTGGGAGCTCTCCAACTTGTTAATAGCATGAAATCCATGGAAAAGAATGAATGCCATGAACTATTCCCTTTTATTTAAAATAAGGTGCTAATTGGAAAGTCCTTGCCACATCACAGCAGTCATTTTGGAGGAGGTAAAATTTCAGGCAAGTTTATTGGATGTATTTCAACCCATTTTTAAATTACTATAGCAGGAATATAATACAGTTTTAAAAAAATTTACAGGGCAAGTACAAGACCTAAATCATCTTGATTCATCAGCTGTTGGAATTCAATCATTCCTTAGTCTGGCATCATCTTCCTTTCTGTTAATAGTCTTTTCTGGGCTGTTTGATAGTGGATTTTTACAGATAACTGTTCAGGAGAGCAGCCTCCCTTCAAAGTTGCTTTGTGCTTGAGGGGTTGCTGTGGAATTTCAGTGCCGTGGCTTCCAGAGCTTTGACCTGAACTTGGTGAGTTATGCCTGGTAGCATATGTAGCCATGCTGATGGATTTTAGGCATCACGGTACAGTCGGGTCAGGGCTATGGGGTGAAAAGGGTTAAGCTTGTAAAATAAGCATAACAATGTGCTTACACAATAGTAGTCAAATAGCACTCACTGGAAACCCTGGAGGCATTAAGAACTATAAACTGTTGGAAATCACAGCTGCATCTCCTGAGAGTAAAACCCCAGCAGTTTCTTGGTAAAGATTTTACTTTGCCAGAATCTCTATTGCCTTCATTTAACAACTAGCTCTTCAGGAGAGATAAATAATTTTACTTTGCTTTGATATTTTTTCAATTCATTTACTGCATTTCTTTGGCATGGTTAGATATCCTGCTGACTTGTGGCTGTAACCCTCACGGAGTCCTTGCCATTCTTCCACATGGCATTGCATGGTCTGTGCTGCTGGCTTCGGGTGTCCGTAAGTCAGAAGGAAGTTCATCGTATTGGACAAGGAGGGGCATAAAATCCCTTAATTTGTAGGGAAAGGCCCAAAAGCACAAGGGCCAAGAGATGACTTTTCAATGTAAAAGCAAGGAGGAAATACTCTTACTTTTATCAGTGAAAATCCTGTTTTAAAGAGCCAGAATTGGTGTGATGGACAAACCACAAAAACTCTGCTCTGCTGTGTGGAGAGGAGTAATGTTGACCAAGGGCAGAAATTGCAGAATATGCCAGGGGAACATCCTTGTAGACATTCCCTCCTCCAAAATCTCATTTGCAGAGCTTTGTTGTGGTGGCATTTCTTGCTGAGTTTTGTTGGTTGGTTTGGATTTTAAGTGGACTTCCACAGCCCGTGTTCCTCCTCGGAATAATTTGGAATATCCGCCACACCTGTGAACTGAAGAAAAGCGGTCTTAGAAAATAGAGGAAAACTAGCACCACCATCTCTCCATGACAGGTTCTTAGAACTTTAGGTGTTATTGGAACTGGCCATGAGTGTTGCCAATTACTGCTAGTAATTTCTGTTGGGTGCAGGTGGCAAAACTTGTCTGAATGGTTGCCAAAAGCTATTCATGGGAAGAAGCACCCAGGAGTAATTTAATCTGTGCAATTTTATATGCAGATGGTTCTGCAATCTCTTCGAGGTCTCTGGCATGCAACCAGAGCGATGCAAAAACAAAAGCAAAAAGCATGCAAATAAAGAGAATACAAGATGTGAAACATCTTCGTGAGCCAGTCCTAATTTCCTACTTGCACAGCCCTGTACCACGAGACCAGCACAGCACACGGCCCAGGAACTAAACAGTGAGGACTTTCTCCTCCTGAGCTGAACTGCCACCTGCACAAGGAGGTTGCTGCAGAATAACTCAGGGGTTAAATTGAGATGGGCCACTATGTTTCTTGATTTCTGTTAGTCCTCAAGAAGACAGTAAACGCCATTGTGCCACAACTGCTTCCCGGGAGAAACTCCTGGAAAGAAAGGTAGACAGAGAATGTTTGTGTGGCATTATTTTATTTAACTTTACTTTAAAGCTCCATAATTATTAGGAGGATGGAGTAATTGCCACACATACAGCTGTGAGGTGTTATGGGATACCATTGAGCATTTTGGTCAAATCCTGGCAGAAGTGGTTTCCTCAGAAATAAAGGCATCTTATCCAAATAGGAAGATTTCCACACTGCCTTTCATTGTTCTCTAACATAACTGTGGAGATTTTGCCGTCCATTTCCAGGGCTCAATGAATCTGGTGTGTATCATTGTTTGGCTGGTGCTGCCCACTTGCAAAGCCCTTTTAGTCAGAGAAGTATTTCCCAGAAAGTTTATGTGAGTGAAGATGCACATGGAAGCTCTACCTGCAATTCCATTTGAGGCTACTGGTCTTGTTGGTTTGGGGGAGTTTTTTTATTAACAGTGCAATTTGAACAGCAATTCAAATTAGGGACACTTTGAAAAGTATTGGGCATTTTCAAACTTGTTGGTTTTGCCTTTATCTCGGGCTGAAGCAACCAAACATTGCCTCAGTTTTTAAATACTTCAAGTTGTATGCCACCCTCCAAAAAGAACCAAAAGTAACAAAATGTCAAGAAAGTACCCATCTGACCCCATTTTCAGTGGGAGATGAAGGTTATACGTCTGTATGCAAACATGTTTAACTTCAGTGTTACAAGGTTATAGCACGCTCCAAGGTGTATCATTTACACTGCACAAGTTCTGTGGCTTTGGCTTTGTTGGCAGTGGAATGGTTGTTTTGTTGGCTTCCAGGCAAATCAAAGATTGTCAATGCCCAATGTTTGGGCATTTATGGATGGACCTGCAGTGACATAAGAAGGCTCTCCCTCCTGTCCCACTCCCACAGTGTTGCATTCTCACTTGAAGTCAGATTTGAGAACTGTTTGAGGTGGAAGCTGCCTGTGTTTTTTTGTTTCGTACTAAATGTGATTTTCAGGTTCAAAAAAATTATTTTTTTCTTTGTAATGACTGCTTTTTTTAACCCTTTTACTGTATAGTTGAAATGGGAAGTGTCTGGAGCTCAGCAAGAGTGCCACTTATTCTCGGGAGGATGGGGGAAAGTTAAAAGTAGAAATAGCTGATGAGGCAGGATGGCTCTAGAGAAAGCGGGAGGAAGAGAAATGTGAACATCTGTTAAAGCTATACCAGTGGCTATTTTAGCTAAGTCCAGCTTGCAGTTCCTTTTTAGTTCCTCCTTCTTCAGTAGGTGTCACTGCTCTCAGTGACAAACACAGCGCAGGCCTTGGGAGTACCCTTAACCACAGCCCCTTTGTTGTTGTTGTTTTGTTTAAGTTATCCCAGTCTTCACTAAATGCACAAACATGCACTAGAAATAAAAATGATATTTCAAAGATCTGGAAGACTGATTTACTGTTACAATTCCCCATTCTTTTCCCACTGACGTTCCCTTTTACTGGGAAAACGTTTCAGCCAGAAGGACTGCCAGTAGCTGTAGTGTTGTGTCTCCCCACCTCAGTTCCAGTCAATACCTGCCATGTAATTCCCAGTCCAACACTGGCTTTTGTGCAGATTCCCACCGTCACAGAGTGGAGTCAAGGGATTCATTCAGGACATTCACATTAATCTCAATCCAATACGATTCTTTTCTCTGCCCCACAGTGGACTTGTCAGACTTACAATAGCAGAACAACTTGGGAAGCATTATTATTTAAGGAAACGTAAGAATGGCTCTCTTTTCACTATTAATTTCTTGTGTCCCTAATACCCTCCAGCTCTGAGAGGGAAAGAACTTTCTGAGGATTAGGTTTGGTTTGTATCTCATCAGAGCAGATGATTAATAAAAGCAGCCTGACTTTCTCAGCAGTACTGGCTTGCTGCCTCAGTCAATGGAATGTATTGCTGTCCATCCCTAAGAAAGTTCTTAATTTTCCTTGGAAAGGTCTTGTCCAGACTAACTGGAATAAATGTTGAGTGAATGGATTCAGGCAGTGATGCAAGAAATGCTCCCCTGCAGTCCAAATAGGCATCTGAATGACCTTCATCCTGTGTTTTGTAATAAGGTCCATAAGTAGTGATGTTTAGAAAAAGGCAGTGGTTGGGTTTTTTTTCCTCTCTATATGTTAGCAACTGAGGGAAATGGGTGGAAAGCACAGAGAGCATCATAGGCTTGACTTAACATTTTATCTCCTGGGAAGACTTAATAATTTAACAGCGGATACTGGAGCAGTTGATAGGAAATGTCTGCGAAACCACTAGGTATGAAAAGACTTGGACCATTAAAGGAACTGAGCTAAGGGATGACTTTTGATATTGTGAAACAGAAATAAACTTGGACCCTGAATCAAAGCAGATAATTTCTGCCTTTGTTTATATGATGTTGTATCTTTTAGATAAATTAAAATAAGCAAGTGAGAGCAATATAAAAATACACATTTTAAATTTTCCATCTAAAATTTGTTTTAAAATAAAGATTTTTGGAACTGTTGTGGAGAAGATTGTTTTGAACTCTTGCGCACATGTATAGAAAAACATACGCTAAATTATGGTTGCTGTATTCTACTTGGTTCATCTCTTGGCTTGTCCTGTGCACATCATTTGTGGATTTTGTCCCTGCACAGATGTGCTTTGTCATACTTGGGAGAGAAAAGATTATTGACTTACTTTGCAGTAAGTTATTAATTCCAATTTCCTTAGAAGGTCAAGGTTTTTCCCCTAGGAAAACACACAGCTGTAAATGAATGAAATGTGGGATAGGTTTGAATTAATCACCCTTACCCCTAGTTGTCATGCAGAATTGAACTCATATTGCCCTTCTGTAAATTTAGATATATTTGGGTATCTGGTTTTACTCAAGCTTTAGTCACTACACAAAGATATTTAGATTTCTCTTTAGTTAACAGATCAGGGTCTTCACAGTTATCTATTCGCTTTAGTTCTTATCATGTGGATTTCCCAGGGAAGTAGTAGCTCAAACCGAGGTTATATTTCATGTGTGCTAATTGGTCTTCCTCTAAGTGTTTAAAAGCCTTCAGATTTGAATTTCAGAGCCTCACCTGTGCAATTTGCAGCAATCAGTGTTCCAGGATTGCATGCCACCGGTAAAATTAGAAGGAAGATTACAGATACAATTTTATTCTGGGTTAAACAAGCACAACTGATTTTACAACACATTTCTTGTATTTGCATCCAGCTGTGCAATATACAGCATATCTAGTATTTAATATGTCCTACAAGATGCTGTTTATTGTATTATAGTTGTATTAGGAGGACCCAGTCCCAGTGTGAAAGCAGAAAAGTGTGGAATGCTTGTTTTTTGTGACTAAAACGGGGGTGGTTTTTTTTTAAAATGAGCTTTTTGTACAATTACCTCTGCTGGCCAATGTAGTGCCAGTTGTTTGTCATCCCCCAGTCTCTCATGACACATCGCTGCTGGATAAGGAGAACTTCCAAAGAGGAGAGCAAGCGTGCTGTGAGGGGCGTGTGGCCCGGCTCAGGAGGCAGCTTCGTGTGTGTGTGAGCACCCCCCTTCTCCGGACTCACTGGCACGGGGGTCTCTGAGCTGGAGGGGCTCTGGGAGGGGCCGTGGGTGTGCGAGCTTTGCCTTAAATCACGGCGTGATACTCGCAGTGAACTCATCTGTGCAAGGGAGCTGAACTCACGCACATGTTACTGCTTTTATTTTAGCTGAGAATAGCTTCACTAATGCTGCTGCAGAGAGATACCTGGATTTTTGAAATGTGGTTTAGTAGTAATAACAAAACTGAGTATGCAGGGGTCTTTTTCCACAATGTAATCAGAAGAAAAGCTCTTACCTCAGTTCCAGGCTCAGCTTTGCGATCTTCTCAGGATACTTCAGGATACTGAAATATTAAAAGGCAAATCTCTTAGACATTTCCCTTCCTTTTGAGGCAGTTGTCACAGCAGGGTTACACTAGATAGATGGTCTACGTGCTTCATAAATAATTATGTATATTTTATGCTTTGGGTGAATTTTTTATTTCAAGAATCAATTCCAAGAGTCTGCAGTGTAAGGTGGTCATAGCTGGCTTGGGTATTTGTGTTTTCTTCAAATGACAGATAAAGAAACTTCAGCTACTGCAGATACAGAAACCATTTTACAGCTCACAATTAATTCTTGCATTGCCACTGTCATCCTTGCAAAGCTGTAAGTTCAGGGTGAAGCGGCTTCTTACTAGATCAGTTATTCCAGAAATGGGAAAATAAAATATCAGGACGTATAAAGAAAACGGTAAATAACGGTGTGTGTTTGAAAGTCTGAGTGTCCTGTAAGGAAACCAGCCTGCAGTTTGCTGTGTGCCCCAGGCAGAGGTGGCAGCCAGTGCAGTTGGGTCTCGGGGCTCTTTGCTGTGGGGTTGGTGCCAGGCACCTGCCCCAGACAGACCCTCTCAGGGGCTGGTGGAGGAGCAGTGCAGAAATCCCTGCTGCTGGAGCTCAGTGCTGAGGAACTGAGGGCCCTGTTGGGTATTTCACATGGCATCACTGTGCACCAATCAAAACGGAGACGACCTCCATCCGTTTTAGTTCAGAAAGAAAATATGAAAGTCTTTTATCAGTTTTGGCTTTCATTAATTGCTAAGTTTCTTTCTATTTTTTTTTTTTCTATTGCAGTTTGAGTTCATTCAGCTACAACATAAAATTCACAGCACCAGATATAAAAATGACAAAAATCTGGATCACATTTTTGCTGCTCTCCTTATCGGTTACTATGGTGAGTCTTATGAATTTTTAAAATCACTTCCAATTTTAACGACCCTGTACAGAGTACCATAGAAATTATTAATATGGAAACACAGAAAGAACTAATCTTGTGTTCAAATGTAGCTTCTGCACAACAGGAACTTCATCTACCTTGTGTTGTCCTTTAAATTCCTTTGGCAAAGGAACAGAAATAGTATTTACCTCTGCTGAATACAGCATATTCTCTGCTGGCTCAGAACAGTAGCAGTGGACAAGTGACGCAGAGGCAGTACCCTGCATACCCTGGGAGGAGGAGGAGATGACTAAATGAGATTCAGAGACATCCTCAGAAATTTTAATTTCAGCCCTTGTACAACAGTGATACAGTATTTCAATCTGCAGCGTTGTTTTTCTGTGAAGCTTAGTAGCTTCTTATAAAATATTTAATTACTATTAAAAATTCACTTTAAAGGTTCAGGTTTTGGTCAAGATCAACTTTCCTAAGATTTTTTAATTTTTAATTTTAATAACTATCAAAGTGGATGTCTTGTCTTTTGAATACCATTCTCTATTCTGAGGGTTGACTTTATGGTTCACCAGACTATAGAGAAACCAAATAGCTCTGGACAAGCCAAATGCTTCAGCGCATAAAGTATATGGAAGGTCTTTTTTCATAAAGGATCATTTTGGGTCTAACTGAAAAGTCTTTTAGACTAAACTTTGACTTTAGTCTTTGGACTAAATATTTCACTGGGTTTTTGCAAAAGCTGTTCATATGCTTTTGTCTGCCTCAGGGCTTTCTATGCATGTTGCCATTATTATTTACAAATCTTGCCAATTGTTCCTCCCCCATGCTCATTCAGGAGACATTTATCAAGATTCAGCAGTAAGAATTGCTAAATGAACCAGGAAAACACAAAATCATATTGTCAGTAATAAGATCTGAAGATCACTCTCCTTCAGTAAAATAATATTTAACGGATAATATTTGAAAAGATTGATGTTGGAAAAGTTTATGTTGGAGCTTGTACGTGGTTTGCTAAAAGAAGTGGTTTTTTCCTCTTAGTTCTTTGCCACTGCTACGCCATCTGAGGGGCATCAGAACACAACGATGGACTTTGCCCAGCTGAGTGTTACACGGAATAAAATCATGACAGCACAGTATGAATGCTACCAGAAGATTATGCAAGACCCTATTCACAAGAAAGAAGGTTGAGATTTTTTTCCTCATGAGGTTTTACTAAAGCAAGTGGTCAAGAGATATCATTACAGTAATTCAGGATCCTTTAGTTATATGAATTTCTTGTCTTGCTAGCAGTTATTTTTCAGGTTGTAACTACATTTACCCGATTTTTTATAAGCATCACTTCAGGATGCATGAAGTAATATATTATCTGCCCACAGCACTACTTCTGATAAAACACAAAGCTTTTCTTTCTGATGAAGTAAGGAAATGTTAATTTCAATAGATATTGATATTAAACAATCATGACTACTTAATCTTACCACCTTATTTCATTTAATGCTCTTATAATACCTCTGTCTGCCTGGTCACATCTGCCTTTAAAACTTGTAAGTATCTTAATCCCTGCTCTGAGGTTTGTGATAGTGTCATTATTGCTTTTCCTGGTAAGTCACTCAGAGCTGACCTCAGCCACTCCCCCTGTTGCTGCATTCACTTGGAAGCTTCTGGAAATACTGAATGGCTTTTGAGGCAAGGAAAGGTAACCGTGTTCTTTTACAAAGAGATTTTTCTCTTCTGAAATGATTCTTTGGAGGAACTGAGTGCCTGGAGGTCAGAAATGGTTACAAGTATGGCAGTGTAAGCTTATGCCCAGCTTGGGGCTTCACAGCTTCAGAAGGATCTGCACAAACTGGAAAATCTTCAGGCGAGGAGGAGTTACACAACATTGGAAAACTGCAGCCTTTGAGATGGGAACATTATTAAGTCTTTAGAAGAAAACTCAAGTGAGATAATAAAAACATCTTCAAATTTGTGGAGATGGCCAGTCATTCTGTGTGCCTTTTGGGAAAGAAGCTGTTTATAAAATGCCAGCTCGTTCTCAAGGGAGGTTTGTTTCAGATGTTGAAATGCGTGTGAGCAATGAGGCGTTGGAACAGGCTCCTGAGGGACACTGGATTCCCTGTCCTGGGGCACTTGGGGAAGTGTTTGTCCACAGTGACCGCTGCAGGCTCAACTCAGCCTGAGGCAGAGCAGCTGTGGCTCCTCCCAGCCAGCCTTTCTCCTGGCTTCTGGGATACCACTGTGTTTTCTATGAACGAGCAAACATATGTACAGGCTTGGTGTACATCCCAAATATTAAAAAAAATCAGTAAACAGCTTTGGAAGCGTGAAGTTCTTTGCTAAGGTACATTATTGAGTATGAATCGATTTAGGGGTTTTTGCCCACTGTGTTCTAGATCTGAGGTTTGTAAACTGTAGATGTAGGCCGTTTCAAGGTGAATGAGGAGAGAATTTAAAATGTATTCAAAGAAATGCATGTATCAGGAACTATCTCTGTTAAGTGAAGTTTTAACCATCCAGTGCTAAATCCTGTTTTTCTATTTTTTTTTCCCCATTGCTGCAAACCTACTTTACCCAGTCCTACATCCTACCTTTGAAAGACTATTCTGAAACAAGAGTTATTATATTCCCAGGTGTCTGTTTGCTTGCAGGTCCTTACTGCAACAGGACCTGGGATGGCTGGTTGTGCTGGAGCGACGTTGCTGCCGGAACCGTGTCGGTGCAGCGCTGTCCTGACTATTTTCAGGATTTCAACCCATCAGGTAGGAGCACATTGATTTCTACATTGACATATTTCTCACTGAAATGAGGGTCTGGGGGCTTGATGTCTCCTGTTTGCCTCACTCAAGTCATTAATGCTCCAGGATTTCAGAAACTCAAGACCCATTATTTGCGTTTTCCTTTTATCACATACAGGACTGTCAGGTTACTTACTTTCTTTTCTGAACTGTGTCCCTGAGGGATTCTGTAGATTAGGGAGTAGGAATTGAAGCTAGATCACACTTTTTTCCTCTTAGAGAGGAGCTTATCTGTCAGACAAGCATAAAAACCACTTAGTCTTTTACCTCAATTTAGCAGTTGACAAAGTTGACAAAGAGTTTCTCCCACTTTGAATCATTTCCTGTTTCTGTGGGCTAAGCTTTGTGAGCACGTTGAAAATGTCATGGATTTCTAGTCTTGTCTCTTTCTGCACACTTTCTACTTCCCAGGGTCTTTTCATTCCTCCTTCTATTTGATAATAGAAATCATTGTGTTTCCAGCAATTTTCCATTTTGGTTCTTGAGCAGTTTTGCTGTTGATGTTTTCCTGCCCGTCCAATACTAATTTATAGTGGTAGGATGTTAGGCTTTAGTTTCCATTTGGATATTAAACGAGCCATTTAAATATTCTTGTCACTTCATCTGGTAGTTCTCTAACAGTTAGTTCAATGTATTTTGATACTTAATGGATTGGAGAAGGAAAATCTATTTGTTTTCTTAAGGAAAATCACATCATCGGTTGCCCTTGCCAAGCAAAAGCAACGGCCTCAAGTTTCTCAGAATTCATAGTAACAAGCAAAGTCTCTCTAGTCATATTAATAAAGCTGTCATTTGTTTGCCAATCTTTATTAAATACTTGGCATCAGGAACTAGAACTTCAGTGCTGACTGCTGTACTTTTCTTTCACTTTTCTTCTTTTGTTTTTCATTCCGTCAACTTTGATTGCAGAAAAAGTTACGAAGATCTGTGATCCAAACGGGAATTGGTTTAGACACCCAGAAAGCAACAGGACGTGGACAAACTACACCCAGTGCAACATCTATACACATGAAAAAGTGAAGGTAGGAAAGGAATGAGTGCACGGTACCAGTGTCAAGAAACTAAACTAAAAACCTTTAGAAGTTTCAAAACTCAAAAGACAGCAGAGTTGAAGCAACAATGCTTTGAGTAGTTTTCTGTGTACCAAATGTAGGCTCTGTCCCCACATGTACCTGTGTGGGTCTATGTATAGATGCTATTTTTATAGACTTTTTTATCTTGAACATGCCCATCCATTACGAGATTTAAGGAAAAAAAAAACTCTAAATGACCTCTTTGAGATATTTTGTGATATGTGAGCATACACTGGGCAAAACCACATATTTTGCCCTGCTCCCCAGCTGTATGTCCGCTGATATTCCTTCTGTTTATCAAACATTCAGTCATGGGAAGAAGCAGTAAATTGAAACTATGAATTCCTAAGAACCAGGGCTATAAACCACAGACCAGGACAGGCTGTAAATTAATTTGGACCTCATGTTAAAGGGCTCAGTAATAGCAGACTGTGTCAAGAAATCTGATGTGTAATAGGGTTTCTAACTATTCCAGCTCAACAGCCTGAACCATTGCTGTTGAATGCCTTGGGGTACTTACCTAAAACACACATTGGGCAAAAGATGGTTATAGATGATAATAAAGCACTTAATTATTGCTTTTTCTCAAACCATGAGACTTTGATTTTGCTAATGGCAGTTTAATTCTATGAGCAGAATTGCCATAATTCATTGATTCTTGTTAATATTCGGCTGGGAATGGAAGATACTATTCAGAAAGGAGCAGATCTGTGATGATCTTTCTTTATGAATAATGAGGTAGTTTCCCTCAGGCTGTTTTGCCAGTGTATTTCAACGCTGTCACGAGTCTGAAGCCATTGTATGGAATAAAAGCTCCAAAGAAAGCCTTGCTGCTTGCTGCATCTCTCGGTGTTGTGATGCTCAGCAGCATCATCTCCTCACTTTGCTTGGAAGGGGGGTGAGACCCTGCACAGTAACTGTGGCTGCTGTGCATTGTTCAATTCTTGTTGTTACTGCCCTCAGGGGTTCCTGCTGTACCACGCTTTTCTGCCTGTTCTAAATTGTGGAGAAGTCTCTAAATCCTTGAAATGCACCTCTGCCTGGACTGGTCACTGAGTGAGGGGCTGGTACAGGACATGAACGTGTCACAGAAAGGCTGTTGTCATTTACACATCTCAAATTTTAGCATTTGGGGGTAACGCTTGATTTTTATCACTTCCAAGTTTGTCGCTTTGCAAATTTCACAGTAAGTTCCACATATACCTATTGCATTGCTGTTTGGGTTTTTTTTAAGGAAGTTATCTCATTTTTTAAAATAATTATAATTTGAAAATTTCTAGCACATATAAAGAGTTACCCTTGTGTCATCTTACAACCTGCTTAAAGCTTTACCTGAAATCTGTTTATATTATCTCAAAAGTCGGTATATATAGCAAGCTGCAATTATTCTGTCCTAACTTGGAATGCTAAGTTCAGATGATACACAGAGTTTGCAGTATGTGAGCCTGTGGATGTGTGCTCTACCTCTCCCTGTGGAACCCAAATAGTTGTGCTTTATTGAGAGATACAGGGTTCAACCTGAAAATGTTCATTTCCGTATGTGCCAAACGATAATCTTACATTTAATGCAGCAAGAGTTTTTTGCAAGACAGATTCCATGACTGAAAGCAAAGGTTTGTTACTTTCTGATATAATTAATTAGTTAATTAATATATTAGCTACATTAATGACAACATGAACATATTTCAAATATTAAATCACCGGTTCCTTTTTTTCACCTTTTGTATCTACCCAGATTTTCATAATTCCATAATTGGTTGTAGGCTTATTTAACATGTTTAGTCTTCACTATTTTTGAGTCATTGTTAATTTTTTTCATGCCCTTCCTTAAATGCTCAATAAAAGCTGAATTTCCAGTACCATAATCACAGCTTACTTTGAAGGAAGTATCTTTAAATGCTGAGAAAAAACATTCTGTGGGGAAAAAAATACATAAATTCATACAGCAAGCACATGTTTTACTTAGGAGTTGTGTTAAGAGAGGAATCAAGCCTCAGACAGCAATGCACCCAGTACAGGAACTTAAATAGCCAGATTTATATAAATACTCAGAAAAAAACCATAGCAGTGTATATTGGAAACTTGGTGTTTTAACTGGTAAGAGGTAAATTTTAGTGATTTCTTCAATTAATATGCTCCTTTCCCTACAGAGAGAGATTTTAATAGGATGTTGTTTGGATGGGATTCTGGACTTGTTCAATCATTACCTGAAATGGTTTGGGGTTTTTTTTTCTTATTATTCTTATAGCCACCTTAACTGCAGAGGAGATGTATAAATATGTGCTTTATCTGCAGCAGCTCTGTCTGAATCACTTGGCTCTGGTTTTGTGTTGCAGACTGCTCTGAACTTGTATTACTTGGCCATCATCGGACACGGCCTTTCAATTGCATCACTTCTGATTTCTCTTGGCATATTCTTTTATTTTAAGTAAGTATACTTGAAATCCTTTATCAAATACAGTGGTTGCCATAATCCTGGTTTCAGTACTTTGGAACACCAGCCATCCAAATGAAATTGGATGGAGCAGGAAGGTGAAGAAAGCCAGTATATAGGTTTGGCATTGGACTTTATATTGTAACAAAAATGGAGGTTTCTTTTCTCAGAAATCTAAAATCAAAAACCTGCAAACCAAAAAGTGTAGAATATATTGAAAACCAGAAATGGGAAAATGTTCGTTCATTTTGGGTTTGTGATGTATGGATTTTTTAGTGATAAATTACAATATGAATACTAGGAATGGTAGCCAATGATCCCTGTGGGTCTCTTCCAGGTCAGGATGTTCTATGATTCTGTGTTATGCCGAGCATCGACTGAACTAAAGAGCAAGTGGCAACCAGAACAGTGATGACATTTGATCGGTACAGGAACATTCCAAAGTCAGCACCCGCAATCTGTGACAACTGTAAGCAAAGTAAGGCTAAGAGCTACAGTAGAAATGGGAATAACAAAAACAATCCCATTTCTTGATTCACAGTATTGTGTGTGATGGGTTTGTCGTCTGCTGACTAACAGTTATTGTGCCACCTTCTTGAAAGGCAGTTTGAGCAGTGCATCACCACTGTCACAGCAGCTCTTAGGATAATACACAGGCCTTTCAAATCATTACTTCGTATTTGGTGAACTTTCTTTCCTTCCCTGCGAAAGACTCCTTTTCTTTTCCTTTTCCTTTAAGACCCATATGAGGCCTGGTGGAAAGATGAAACCAGGAGTGTTGCCCCACGAGCAGAGCTGAGAAAGACAAGTTGTTCCCTGTGCCAGCTGCTGCAGTGCCCAGCGTGGGCTCCCCTTGTCAGCCCGGCCTGGTTTAATGATCTGTGCATCTTTTCTCCTTGGCAAACACATCTGCTCCTGCCCTCCCCTCCTCCTGCTGCTGTCCCTGCTGCATTTCCTCCTGACATTTACTCAGGAGCAGCAGATCCACTGCCAGTGGATGCTGCTGTTCTCATGCTGGGGGCTTTGGTGAGGTGGAGGCAGCTGATAGCTGATAAAAAAGAGTTCTCCTTCTCAGTGACATTGGGCTGGAAGCAGTGCTTCCACTTTGGCTGTGCATTATTTCCCCAGGCTTCCACAACATTTCTGCAGATCCCCAACAAACAGGAGTGTTTCAGCTTTGTAGCCTTTCTTTTGAAGTCCAGTAATCAAGATGACATTTCAGCTTTTTCTGATCTCATTTCATGAGGAAAACACAGATAATTTTTTTAAACAATTGATTTTTGTATGTCCTGTAAAAACAATGCTTCCTCTTTCCAAATTCACTTTTCTTCCAAAAATTCAATGTGTGAAATGGCTCAGAGTTCATATAAGAACCTTGATTTTGCATAAAAAAGGGTCTATGCCATTGCAATAAATGTCACAAAGTTTAGCAGACTTTAATGTGACATGAAAAATGCTTTAACACAGGGGAAAAGAAAAAGATTTGGAGTAGGATGTGATTTTATAAAGTCACAGAGTCAACCATGGTTTTTCTATACCATAACATGAAAACAAAAGTAATTTCATCTTTGCTGTGGCATTTGTTGCAAAAGCAGGTGATCTGCTTTGCTGCCATCCTGTGACACACAATCTCATGTTTGTCTGGCCATCCAGGGATTTTCTTCTCTGGTAGCAGGATCATCCTTCCTCAGAGCACCTCATGGAATCAGTCCAGACCCACAAACCACATTTTCTAGACTGTGGTTATGTTGGGATATAAAAGGAAATTACAAAATTCAAAGGAAGCTAAAGAAAGTCCTCTGCAAGCTGTTCTCTTGGGATGTACAGTTCCTCTAAAGTATTTTTAGTAGCAGAAGGGTATTTAAGGACCTAGATTAATACCAGGATGTATTATGTATCGGCTAAAGCTTGGATAATTATTCATAGCTTTAACAGGTGGCCTTTTTTTTTTTTTGCACTATTGTGGGGGGTGTCTTTGAATTTGTCATTTCCAAAAAGTTTATTCTCTCAGTCGACTGACAGCTTCCAGACAACATTTGCTGGATTTCTGATCATTAGAATATCTTTAGATTTAACTAGAAATTTGGAACTTTTCCCCGAAGGAAATATCAACTGTTTGGGACTTGAATTCTTTTTTAGGACTAAAAATTTTCTACATTTTATGTTTGCATTTTAAATTCTGTTTTTTCTTCAGAAAATTTTCTCCTTGGAAATACTTGTCCAGCTTGTGACTTGTGTTCCCCAAGTGCATTGGAGTTCTTGGTTTAACAGCATGAAATGGGTCATAAACTTGGGACTCTGAACTTCTCTGAGAACTCATCTATGAGACATGAAAGTAACTTCTTGCAGTGCCTCTGCTTTCTCATTCTGTTCCATACTCGAGATCATGCATGTGTTATAAATGTTAAAGTAGTTGTAGGCTTTTCATAAAGAATGAAAAACAAGACGAGAATACTTGAAAAAGCAGTGATTTAGGATAAAGGGGAGCTATGCTTCAAAGATGCACCCCTTCCCCCCCGCAACAAAAATCACAGCAGCCAAAAAAACTCCAGACAAACCCACCTGATCTAAAGGAGTTGTAGTTGATCGAGTGTCATTTCAAATCCCATGACAGCTCTCACGGAGGAGAGCAGCGCTCTGTTAAAGAGAGAGTGGGCAAAGCACTGATGGCTGGATTGTTGTGGAGCCGGAGCTGCCTAAGTCACTTTCAGTAATGTCATCTGAACAGATAATTCCTCTTAGATGCACACGTGGATCTCACTGGTTGAGTTTTGCAGTACTGAAATACCTTAAAAACATAGATCTCAAACCCACTTAGGGGCTTTTGAAAATGTCACCCTGTTTTCTTTTGGAGAAATATTGGAGAAATTAATTTTTCCCTAATTCCCAAGATATACAGGAGTTGAAATAGGAAGGGAAATAGGTAATTTAATAGGAAGTCTGTTTTTATTTTAATACATATGGTTTAATTGAGGGGTTGTTCATTCAAAGGTTCTTAGATCATAAATATGAGAATTAAGTGATTAAAGGATATTATGTCATTAAGAAAAACAGTCAGTAAAAAGGAATATAGGAAGGATAACAGAAGAGGGAGGGTGGGGAAGCTTAGGAAAAATCCTTTTATTATCAAAAACAGTCTTAGTTTTTAAATGTCATCAGTCTTGCTTTTTGTTTCTTGTCCGGTGATCCTTTCAATCCTTTCATGCATGGGTGGAGGTGGGTGTGGATGGGTGTGTTTGAATATTCAACAGGAACAGCTGCGGGATGACCCGGAGAGATGGCCCCATTAGCTGTACGTGCTCTTCCTTGCCTGAGCCTTGAGTCTTAACAATAAGCAGACAGAATTCCAGAGTTTGTCAGGACTTGTTTACACAAAGCCCTTCGCTGGAATCTAGTATTGTCTCTCTTTTCATATGTAAACCATACAGGAAAAAAAAAACCCATATAAAAATACATTTTGAAAGAACGCAAGACCCTGCGTGTTATAATAATTAAAGTTTATGCGTTTGGGGCATTAAAACAAAAGACTCAAAACCTTAAAGAGCCTAATGGAATATATTTTTTCCCCAAATTCGTATGCAACCCTATTTTCCGTATTTTAGAGATTTTTTTCTTTTGTATTTTCTTCAGCTGAAGGACACATGGCAACTAAAGTTTCCTGTGGGTCCTTGTTGAATGGCAGCACTGGTTTCTAGAGGGGTTTCCTTCCCCGGTTTTAGTGCCATGGCCTCGGACTGTCTCAGGGCTTGCACAGTGTGTACCAAACCTGTGAGCTCAGTCCAGGGATCTGTGGGGGCTGTGTACACTGCCTTTGTGAGAGCTGCAAAGGATGCAGCCGAGATCTCCCCTGTCACCAGGCTTTTGGGACTCTCCTTTTTTGCTTTGGGTCACCTTGATTGTTGTTTCATCTGTCAGCAGTTTTCAATTTACTCCTCCAGCCTTTGTGAATATTCCATATCTGTGTTTCTCTGAAAAAATACGAAGTTCTCCCTTCCATCCTCTCAAATTAAAAATGAATCACCGATGTCGCTCCTTTATCTTTTCTTCCAGGCATCCTATTTGAAGAGGCCAGAAAGCCTGATTTTTTTTTTTTTTTTTCCCCTTGGGTGATGGTTTAGACATGTCCCCTGCTGCCCTTGTGATTGTGTTTCTGATTTCTCTCAGGGAGCAGCAGTGGCATGTGTGTAAGTGGTAGGCTTTCTCCCCCAGTTGCTCATTCCAAAGTGTCAAACAGCTGCACTCCATCTCTCTGGCCACTGCCTGGAGACAGGCAGGGGTGGTTATAGAGCACAGGCTCTGCAGCAGAGCCTTCAGTCCCGGCTTTCTCCAAAGCAGCCCAGGAGTTCGCTGGAAAAACTTGAATGAGAAGCAGTCCCGCCTCTTGGAATACACTGAGTTTTTCCTGCTTCCTCTAGAATGGCAGAAAAACAGAAAGTTGCTGCACCTAAGTTCAACATCGTTTGATATTGTTGAACCTCTGTTGTTAATTTTTTTTTTAAAAAGCCCTTCCAAAGCTATTCTCTCTTTAATTTTATTGCAAGATGAAAAGAAAACCTTAGAAATCAACACAATTTAATCCAGTTCTTTAGTGATTTTATAATTATATCCTATAAACTGTTTACAATAAAAATCAGGGGGAAATTTGCATTTTTCTGCTTATTTAGATATTTATGTAGCTTTAGGCTGAAGGAAGAAAAATGACAAGGACATGAGTAAAAGGGAATTATCCTCAAAAGATCTGAACAGATTTGGGTAAATGGAAACAGGGTAAGACAGCTTCATCAAGCTCGGGTGTGATACTTAAATGGAAAATTCTTCAGGTACTAACTAAAAAAAAATTTACATCTTCTGAAAATTATTTTCAGCATTCAAATCATTTTCAGCTGGCCACTACAAAGCAGGTCCTTCACTATAAACATATTGGAACTAAATATATTTGCTTTCTTCCTGATGGTGTTTAAGCGAAGGTGCTACCTATCATGTCGTTGCATTAAATTTGCTCTGAAGAAGTTAAATTTGGACCTGAAGAAAGGGTTGATGTAAGATTTGTTAGTAAAATCAAGAGCTCTAGCATTTCAAAATGTCAGAGTTGTCCCCAGGTACACATAGTTGTCCTCCCATGTACTCATTTGTTCTTGTTTCTCTTTTCTAGGAGCTTGAGTTGCCAAAGGATTACCCTGCATAAAAATCTGTTTTTCTCTTTCGTTTGCAACTCCGTTGTAACGATAATTTCACTGACAGCGGTTGCCAACAACCAGGAATTAGTGGCAACGAACCCAGTAAGTGGCAGCGCGTGTGCCAGCGGTGTTTGTGTGTGACTGTGAGAGTGAGTGTGTGTGTGAGTGTGTGTGTGTGAGTGTGAGAGTGAGTGTGTGTGTGAGTGTGTGTGTGAGTGAGTGTGAGTGTGAGAGTGAGTGTGTGTGAGTGTGTGTGAGTGTGAGTGTGAGTGTGTGNGTGTGAGTGTGTAAGTGTGAGTGTGTGTGTGAGTGTGTGAGTGTGTAAGTGTGAGTGTGTGTGTAAGTGTGAGTGTGTGTGTGTGTGTGAGTGTGAGTGTGAGTGTGTGAGTGTGTGTGTAAGTGTGTGTAACTGTGTGTGTTTGTGAGTGTGCAGGGCTGGCGCTGCGGCGGCTCCGTGTGCCCGTTCCGGGGCTGATCGGCCGCCCCGGGCCCGGCACCGCCGGCGGCTCCGCCGCTCGGCCTCGCCCAGCCCGGCCGGGGAACCGGGACAGGTGCTGGAGGGAGCGAGCTTCCCGAGCCTCTGCCCAGCCCCGCAGAGCCGCTTCTGCCCTGAAACAACTGCAGGAAAGCCGGTTCTGGATGATGTCAGGGAGGCTGGCGGCTGAATTCACCAAGGAAGGCAGGAAAAAATGGTTTGCGAGGTACTTTTGATCTGTCTGCTAGTTTCTCGTGGCTTTAACCTGGCCATCTTCAGTTGAAATAAGAACAATTTATTTTTGCAACACAAGACCCTAAAGATGAAATACATAAACAAACAAATCCCTAGCTCCAGCTTTATTGTTATTTAGACATGAAAGATAAATTTTAATTCTGTGGAAGTTAGGGCAAAACTCCAAAAGCTGAATCGAGTAAAAAGATAATTTCTCTTTCTCCTGTAGAAGCAGTCATCAATGTCCTGGAATACATACTTGAGATAGCTGCTAATAATCATCATCAAGTGAGTTAGGTAGCGGAAAATGGTACAACAATATTGGGTTTTGGTTTGTTTTAAGTCAAGTGGCAGAAATAGAACAATCAAACCTGTTGGAAGAAGGGAAAAAAGGGATTTCATGTGACCAAATCTGCAAGTTAGCTGTTGCTCCTTGTTCACAACTTCACATTTTAGAATTCACAATAAATTATATGATAGCATTTCAGTTGTAAAATATATTTTGAACGAAGCTAAATACAAATAAACTCCAGGTTCCTTCAGAACCTGCTGCAAGCTCTCAGTCCCTAGGTGCAGTTAGGAGTAGGTTAGAATTTTAAGTATTGGAACAATTTTAAACACGGGAATTGTTCTCTGGGGTAGTTGCATGTTGTGATGGGTAAAACTGAGAGGAGAATACCCACATCAAAGTACATTTCTTGTGTGGTTACTATCAGATAATTTAAGGATTTGGAATGGTTAACTGTGGCAAGGTTTGCAATAAGGCAAAATATCATTACAGCATTCTACCACACTTGAGGATCTCAGGGTCCTCATGTATGAATCATAAAAACCCAGACTCAATTATTGGTTTTATGTCACCATGAAGTATGGGATTATAATGCCAGGAAAATTCTATTTTGAAAAGTAAATAAATGCGTAATTGTAGTGGAAAACAGAATAAACATTACCTCGAGTAGTATTTTTTTCCACTTGGCAAATAAAGCTCTGAGATTTCTGCCAATTAAAAATGTATGTTTTACTCTGCTTTTTTTACCTGCAGGTTAGTTGCAAAGTGTCACAGTTCATCTACCTGTACCTGATGGGTTGCAACTACTTTTGGATGCTGTGCGAAGGCATTTACCTGCATACTCTGATTGTGGTGGCTGTTTTTGCTGAGAAGCAGCACTTGATGTGGTATTACCTGCTTGGCTGGGGTATGTGATTTCACCTCGTGTATTTTCAGGTCAATGCAGCCTCTTCCTCTTTCAAACATCCGTACCTTTGCCACTCCGAGCTGTAGCTTTGAGTGGCAGTGGCACACCCCGATTCTTTGTCTGTAGTGTTTTAACAAGCTTAAAAATATTAATGTAGGAAGCTGTGTATACCTCTGCTGAGAGAGAGATTATGCATTTCTGGAGTCAGGAAGTGACTCCTCCTTTGTATAGAGAAAATAGCCTCCTATTATAAAAAAGACCTTAAGAAGTAATTATTCATTGTTCCTCACCTCGAAGATGTTTATTCAGGAATGAATCTTTGTTTTCAGAGAAGTCTCCCCGTGCCTAGGGTGGAGGGTCAGAACTGACCTAGAGATGGCCGAGGATTTATTTTTCCAGCAGTTCCATTTGACCTGTATTGTTCACTAAGCAAACACAGAATAGTTGTAACTGAAGATCTCGAGTAGTATCGGTATCAAAACCAACAAGCCAGGCATGGTCACTTCAGATAATGCAGAAGGGCTTGTTCCCAAAGTGAAAGTGAAGGCTCTCTGCAGCTGCTGTGTACTGGCACGCTCAGCTCTAGTGTCACTTGGTGCCTGGCTTGCTCTGTCCTGCTGCAGGCACAGCTCACACCGGGCTGCAAGGTCACAGGTGCTCAGCAGCTCCTGAAGATCAGGTACCATCACAGTGCCAAGGGCCTCAGATGACTAATTTGCTTATTCTTTTTAAATTTTTTCATTTGGCTTGATTTCCTGAGTCTAATTTCAAAGTTGTTTTGTGAATACCCAGCAAGGTATTGATACTTTGCCCTCGTACCAGTGAGAACACGCTCACCACTGGTCATGCTATTACAGATGTGGTCATGTGTGAAATCACCATGTTAACGTTACCTACCTGTTGGGTGTTACTGCAGATTGCAGCCTGAAAAGCAGCCGTGTTAATGAAGATAACTTGTTGAGTTCTAAAGAGTCAAAAGTTGATTTGCCTTTCCTGTGTGTTGCTGTGGATTTCTTGGCAAGTCAATTTCTTGGGAATAAGGTTTCACACAGCCCTCAGAAAGCAATCTAAGAAAAGAAAGATTAGATTGGTCTGTGTGAGTTTAGTTGCTCTGCAGGTATATAGTTTGGGTGAGGTGAAAATACAGACAATTCCTGCAAGATATGCAAGTTTACTTAGGTATTAACCAGGTTTACTAATGAAGAAAATACGGTTTTTTCTTCACAGGTTTTCCACTGATCCCTGCCTGCATACATGCTGTTGCAAGAAGTTTATATTATAATGACAAGTAAGTAGCATTTCAGTTTGCTTTGCAAAACTTTTATATTTTCTTTAAGGTAAAAAATAAACCAAAGCTAATAAATGCCCTTTTTTTCCTTTACCTGTTTCTTTTCTCTAGTTGTTGGATCAGCTCTGATACTCATCTGCTTTACATCATCCATGGCCCTATTTGTGCTGCTCTCTTGGTAAGCATTTTTCAGATAATATTTTGTGTTCTTGTTTGTTTTCTGGCTGCTCCTGGTGGGCTTATAAAGGTAAGAGTCTTAAGCTGGCATTCAGAGGTCACTGTCACTTGTGAGGCTGCTGCTTAACCCAGCAGGTGCCTCAGACACACAAGACACAAGAAGCCTTGGCCTTATTAAGGATCTGTGCCTCTGCTCCTTGGGGACACTCAGGGTTTGCAGTGTTGATTATCACTCCACTCAAATGCTGGTGACAAGGAAGGACTAAACCTTACCTGGAGTACTGGGGGGGAATTTTAAGTCCTTCCTTTAGCTGAGAATGCCTCTTGTGCCCAGACGAGTTGCCAGGTGGACCCTGCTAGAAGCCTCATTGTGTCACTGTGCTGTGGCCAAACAGCCACCAGGCTGCCTGGGGTTCAGGGAGAGGGGTTTGGATGCCAGGACTGACTGTGGGTGGGAATATGGGATGGAAAGAAACCAGAGTAAGCCCTTGGGAGAGAACCAGTGCAAATGGTTCTGCCAGTACCTGTGACTGCCCCTGTTCTGGTACTAATTTAGCACTGTCTGCTTTGGCCACTGGGGTGTTGCATCTCCTCTGTTTCTGGAGTGCTCATGAACTCCTAGAGCACGGTGTTCTGTCTGACACCCCAAGGTAATGCCAGCTCTGTTCTGTGTTCACTACTAAATGAAATTCTAGATGAGTAACTGAAGACATTACTGCATAAAAATCAATGTTGTACGTCAGTTGCACCAGGACTGAAATTCAGTCAGTAGATAGTTGCTAAATAGAAATAGGTGTCTACTTAGACAACCACCTACATAATTAGCATAATTAGTATAGAGGCATTCTATATGTGATTAGCCCCTGAGTGTGTATGACAGTCATTTGTTTTATTGTGACAGAAACTTCGAGCTGATCTGACCAAATTGCTGGGTCTGTGTCTGCTGACTTTTCTCCTGGCTTTTCAGTTCACACAAGGCAGTTGATTAAGAATGAAAACATTAAGTAACTTTTTGAAAATCATTTTGGTTTCTGATCTACAAGAGCTTCTTTTTATGGTAGCTTGTTAATTAATACCTGCGGAGGGCATTCCATGCATAGAGAATTCTGTCAGAAGACCATTGTGTAAATCCTGGGATTCTTGTGACTCCCTTTTTCATTCACAGTGAAATTAACTTGTGAACTTAAATTTTGAAGACTCTGATGATACCATGACACACCTGAGCCCCTCTGTGTGAGCAGCCAGAGCAGTGCCCGTGAAATTATTGAGAGCTGTGGCCCTTGGGGTGTGAATTATTACTGATAATCTCCTGTCCTGTCAGTCAGGTCTGCCATATCTGTTCATGAAAGGATCTGCTGTGCTCTAATCTGTAAACTTAAACCCAGTTCTAAATCCTTTCAGTTTTTATTCTCTGTGCTTTACACAGAAGACGAAACCCTGCTTTCACAGAACGGTATAGGGGGTTTTTTTATTTCCATTGTAAGTTACTTACAATTGTTTGTTACTTCCATTGTTCAGGGGTCTCTTCACAGATCTGTCACTTTAAGTAAAACTCTTTAAAGCTGAATGATAATTTGTATGAGAATTTGTTTTAAATAGCAATGTAAAAATTTGTGTAAAAGCAAAAAGACTGTACTGTCTTCCATGAAGTGACCTCATTTTAGGATGTAAGGTCATTTTCTCCTTCTAAGCAGTGGCCTCCACAAAATCACACTGCAAGTGGCCAGACTCCTGTGGGATTCAAATGCACTGGAGCTGTCCCAAATGATCAAGTCTTGTTTCTATTCAAGGCAACACTCAGAATGTTCTTTGATTTTACTGGAGGCATAATAATCATCTTTGTGGGGTTAGTTAGGGCACTCTTTGTCCATCCTCTTTGCAATTTACACTTTGTCCACCTTTGATATTCCTATATTTTCATGAGCCAACCGAAAGTATTTCTCTTGTATTTTTCTTGCCTCAGTATAATCAGTAAATTTATTTGAAAATCATGCAGGATTAACAGATTAAACTGCACATCTTGCCTGTGATGTGAAAGTACTTTTAAGGAGTTGCCTTCCTTTCTGGAAGCAAAAAAATGTAGTATTTCAACTCAGAAAAGACAAGGCAGGGCTAAAGATGTTAGATTAAATGCATGTGTTTAGGCTTTGTGAACAGAACCCTCATTTGCTTAAGCAGCTTGCTTGCCAGATACAATTTCCACACTTTACTAAGCATGACCTGCTTTAGTAGACATTTAAGCAACAATATTAAACTGCAAATTAGATAACGAGGGGGAAGACACTGTTTCTATTTGCAGGAGCAGATCTCAAAGAACATGAAGGGGACTGTCAAGTGGATGCCAGGGAGAATTGGCAGAAGCCAATGGGAATTTAACTCTTGCACATCACTGAAAATCCTACAATTACATAAAGTTAACAACAACGCTGCTTTTATGGTCCCTGTTGTTACATAACTGTGGTCAGATCCCTGCCAAAGAAACAGGAGCAGACACAGGTTGCACTTTGATTGGAATTGTCTTCAGCTGACCATTAAATTACAACTGTCCGCCTTAGCAATCACAATTAAAGAAAAAGAGTGGGAATGAGACAGTAGAGGGTGGTCAGTTTTCATGCTAGACAAATATTGATCCAAATTGAGGGGGGAAGGCAAAGGAACGGGGTTGCACGTCAGTGAAAGCAGTAGTGATTTCTGTGTAGACTTCAGATGTGCCAGTGCTCTTGCGGTTTTGTTTGTATGGATGTCACTGAATTATTGAGCTATGCCATTGTTTATATAAACACTGCTACAGGGATGTTCCTTTCTCCCTGTAACAATGTTCTGTGTTGGTGTCATAGTCCGACAGACCCGTACAGTTGCAAGTTCCCAGTGAAGGTGAGCTAGAAGGAACTTCAGGCACTCCCAGCTGTGTCTTTCATGTCCTTGCATTTAATGACTCCAAGCCAGACTCAGTGCCAGGCTTAGGAGTTTAGAAGTTGAATGCTCAGCACTCCCATGCCTGGCCTTGGGAATGTCCCCAGGCCAGCTCTAAGACCTGTCTTCATGAGCACACACCCGTGTTGTGCCCAAGCAGGCGAAGATACGGAGCTGCACAACTGCATTAAAAGCCAAACAATGGCTACCAACTTGTATCTAAGAGTATCTGAGTGCTTTGAGTGAGAATGGTCTGTTTATATCATCCTAAGGAAGAATTGAAACAGAATTTAAACGTACAAGGATAACTGTACTGCTTAGTGCAAACTCAGCATGGAGAAAAGTAGAAATATCGGGGACATAAGGAGAATTTAATTCAAGAACTGCAGCACCCATTGGCTTAGAAACTCGGCTTCAGTTCACTGACACTCTTGAGCGAGAACCTAAATGCTCCTGAGTTTCCAGTATAGGCATCAACACATTTTTTTTGTCTCAAATTGCCTTCTCTGCAATTGTTTCCATTTTTGCTCAGTTGCCCTGTTTAATTTTCAGGTCACTGTGGGGCTGTTGCTATTTCACTCTGTGTTCATAGTGCAGATAGCACAACAGGGCTCCTTTGGGCTTTTCCAAACCATCACAGTCAATTTGATGATAATATGCATGCGAGGAGTTCCACTGCCCTACTTTTGCTTAAATGTAAAAATCTACTCAGCACCTTGCTTAAAACCGGGACCTGTTTTCATCACTTTAATTAAAAATTCAGTTCATCCCGTTCTCGCTCTTATTTTCTGACAGAAGAGATACTCATCAAAAATGGGTGCTACATTCTTCTACTGACACTCATCCTGTTCCACTCAACTGTGCCCTTTGCTTCTCCTCCTCCAGCTTTCTCTTTGCCCTTTTAGCTATTAGCAGACTCTTCGCATGCTTAATTTTGAGCATATTGGTTTTGGTGGGTAAGTGAAACAAATAGAAAAATTCTGTGCATGTTGTAAAAGAAACAGCTCATTGGTGCTGCTGTTTATGCCTGGCTGCTGCAACTTCCATCTTCAGTTAGCACTTAAGAACAGTGTTGTAGGAATTGGCAATGCTACCAAAACACGAGAGGGCAGAAAACTCAGTGTTTGAGACATGGTAATGTTGAACAAGTAGATTTGAGAAGGATAAATTTAGAAATGGAGGAAGGACTCATTGTCTACATGTACTATAGGAAGCTGGATGGGGATTGTGGGCTACATAAAATCTAAATAAATCCCTTCAGAAAGAACCAGAAGACCTTGGCTGTATAAACAAAGCTTAAAGGTAGCTGGAGGCTTCCAGGAGAAATTCATGCAGTAGTTTCCTATGTAAAACAACTTCCTGTTGGAATGATTTAAATAGCATGTAAGTAGAATATAAATAATATCTCATATCTGTCAAGGGCCATGTTGCTATAATAGCACACAGCTATTTTTTCTGAAAGCCTGAACTGACAAAGAATTCTGCTGGGACTGTGGAGGCATCGTGACACACGTGGTCTGAAATGCCTTCCCTGCTTGCACTTGTCCTACAGCAAGACAGAGCCTCCTCCTAGACCAGGAATTCCGAGGCATTTTACAAGGGAGTTGTCTGGGTGTCTTGCAGCTTCTTCCCCCACCCCCCTTTTGTCTCCAGTTGTTGGCAAGGGCAGACATTCCCCTGGAAGCTGAGACAGGAGCAGACGCTGTGTCTCTCCCTTCCGTAGCCGGTCCCCAGAGCACCTCTGTCCTGTCTCTGTGCCCTTGGAGAAGGGGATGGACTGGCTGAGCTCTCAGGGTCCCATCCACTGCAGCTTCCAGCAGGGGCTGCACGGGAGAAGCAGGTGGGGTGGGGTCATCCCCAGGGATGCTGTGGCTCTGGTTGCTCGTCCTTGGGCTGTGGGGGATGTGTGTGTGTGTATCCACACTCATATCTGTGTGTGTATCAGTTTTGTGCTTGCTCACAATGACAGTTTGGGATGGTTTTTCTGGTCAAACTGAAGGAACAGAGACAGACCATTTCTAACAAGAAGAGCCTTAGTAACTCTGGAAATAATCAAGTTCGGTAGTACAAGGGAATGACATAGAGCATCATTTCGGTTTTTGCCCCATTGGCAGCTCTGCTGAAAGAATAAAAGATCCAACCATTGGCTACAGTGAGAATGCCAAATGCACGGTTTATCTAGAGGAATAAACAGTTCCTTGTAGCAGTATTTTGCCTTTTTTATTTCTGATATTTTCTTCTCTATAAATTTACCAAATTCATGTTTGAAAAATAAAAAGTAGCTTTTTGAAGAACCATATTTAAATACAAGGAGGGAAAAGCATCATCCTCTCTCTTGACCAACCTGAAAAGAACCAATCCTTCACCCATGCACTGCTACTGACAGCAGAGAGAAAGTTGTGTGGGTTGTTACCACTGGCAGGTACCTGGATGCACACTTGCTTAGAAAGTTCAAGGAATGGATGTGGATGCTGGAAGTTAGAGCCACATCTCAGTTACTTGGAGGTGTTTTCAAAGAGGTTTAACTGATATTTCTTTTACAATCACAATGCTAGCCAAGCAGTGTGAGTTTGTGTTGTCTGGTTTTCAGTCTCACAAATCAGTGTGTGGGATTATTTTTCAGACCTCCTCCTCAGTGTCATTTCCTTTTCCGACAGGTGAACCTCTTCTTCCTGCTGAATATCGTTCGTGTTCTCATAACCAAGCTGAAAGACACCCACAAGGCTGAGTCCAACCTGTACATGAAAGCAGTGAGAGCCACCCTGATTCTTGTGCCACTCCTTGGCATCGAGTTTGTGCTGTTCCCATGGCGACCAGAGGGCCGCATTGCTGAGGAGGTCTATGACTACGTGATGCACATCCTCATGCATTACCAGGTGGGGAGCAGCGCGCACGCCTCGCTCCCCTGAGCCACACAGCAATTGGCATGGCAATCAAATAAAAGAAATGATTGTGTTATTTCAGTTTTTAAAGCTCTTCATCCAGTAGTCTCATACATAGCTTTGATTTTCTCACTATGCTGAATTTTCATTAATTGCCTTCAAATTTTCAAAGGAAAGAAACATCATGGCAGAAAGCTGGCCCCATAGTTCTTGTGATCTATTTTTAGAAATAATTCATCATGTTTAGATTTGTCCTGCATTTTCTCTGCTGTCTATATCTGAATTTTATCAGAAACCCTTAATTTTATTAATTTTAATAATATTTATAATTATTATATAATTATAAATAAAAATGTATTCATTTTNNNTTTTATAAATTTTATTAATTATTTTAATAATAAAATATTATTTCTTATATTATTATCTTGTTATTTACTGAAATAGCCCTTATGCATATGAATTAAAGCAGAATCTTTATTTTTGTTTTACAGGGTCTACTGGTGGCTACAATCTTCTGCTTCTTTAATGGCGAGGTAGAGTAACAATTTTTACTGTATTTATAATAATTTTTCTTTTTATATGTTTTTGTTTCAGCAATTAAGGAGGTGGTAATTTTTACCTTTTTTTTTTTTTTTTACATTTTATTTCTAAATTTGTCTAAATTATAAAAAGAAAAAAAAGCATCAGGATGCCAAGAGCAGAGCTTGGAAAGGACTGTGCCATCATTCACGGCACCATTAAGTGTGTTAGCACTGATTCTTGAGTGCTAAGCAACCTACATTTGTCTTGATTATAGAAGTAATTGAAGACAGTTGTCACTTAGATATAAAGTCTCGATAAATACCGTACCACTGAAGTGCAGTTCAGTCCCAGAGGGTTTATTTGTCTGTGCTGGAAGCTGTGCAGGACGTTATCTTGGAGAATCCTCGTTTGGCCCTTCTGTAGCAGGAACAGGACACACTGCAGACGTGTTGCTGGGCTGGGGTATGGCTGTACCCCATGGCAGGGGGCTGGAATTAGATGGTCTGTAAGGTCCCTTCCAACCAAAATTACTCCATGAGTCTGGGATTGTTCTGTGACCCTCTCCAGGAAGATTTTAGACTGAGGTTTGGAAAAGTGTTTTTTAGCACAAATGAAAGGTACCATTGCAACAGTCAGACCTTAACAGCTTGGTGCCCTCGGGTGAGGAGTTTGTGTTGGTTAGAAGGGCACGTTTAAGATGCCATGATCAGCCAGTTCCGAGGACAAACCTTATTCTGGCATTAGAGGATTGTGCCAGGTTTCAGTAACAGATGGTATTGATCCTGTTGAAGCTAACAAGCTGTGCTGTTATCTTGGATAGATCAAGGTCCCTGGAGTGCACAGGGTGGCTTTCATGTAGAAACTCTTGCCCCAGGCTGTAGAGAGTACACTTCCAGAGGTTTAGTGCCAGAGATCAAAGTAGTAGGAAGGCTAAAAAATATATATAAAATTATTAATGTTGCTCTTGCTTGCAAAAAAAATCTCAGCAGCCCCAAAAAAAGGAACAAAACTACCCCCACCAAAGAACTAACTGGTAATTTTCCAACACTTTCAGCAGAGGAACAATTACAATGCTATACTTAATCCTACACATCTGTTTGTTCTTTTGTTCTACCTTTAGTGTGATTACAGTATAGGCTATAAGCAGAAATGTGGGAGTAACCAGATATTTTCATAAGACTGTACCCTTAGGGTTTTTTATCAGATTTTCTAAAATCGTGTCAGTGTGTTTCTATACTGTTACTGGACAGTAATTTTTACTCACAGGTAAATATTTGGCTAATGCTAGAGTTCATTCATGTAGATTGTCCTTCCTTCTCTTCCCAAGTCCAAAGCTGACAGAATTGCAATGAAACTACCATGGGTTTTGAAGGTTTGTGTGTCTTTGTTGTGTGTCCCCCCACCCAAATGGATGAGTCTCACAGAATTTTTGCCAAGGAGCAGAAGAGATGAAGATAGGCTTTCTCAGAGGTCAGTGGGGCTGGGGCAGGGGCCTTGACCTGATTTTACCACGAAGGAGATGTAGGTTCAAGTCCCTGCTCTTAGGTTTTCTTCAAAGCTGGACATCATTAGGTGTTCTGCATCGGATGTGATCACTTGCCCACACTCTGCATTGACATTCCACACACCCTTCCCTTCTGCAGAGCACAATGCTCAGAATGCCTTCAGAATGCCATAGGATAGTTCAGAATGCCTTCTAAAAACAGGTATTTGGGAAAAAATCAAAGTTTGTTCTGCTCCAGTGGAAAATTAGGGAGAAGGAGTGGAAAACCTTGAAATTTCTGCAGTTTTTTATGAAACGACATTGTCCACTGCTCAGTTCCATCTTCGTCCTTGTGCCTCTTCCAAGGCTGTTTTTAATTTTATATTATGATTAATTTTATATATATTCCTGTATCTGTTAATATTTCACTGTTACAAACTCATCTGTTTTTTAACATATCCTCTTCTGCTGTGTAAGAAAAACCAAACCTGAGTCATCCCCTAAATTCACCATGGGCTCATCAGCAGTAAAAGATGAGCTCTTCCACAACTCCTACAAATGCTAATACGTGAATCACTGCTTGGATATCGACTGGCAGGATAATGTTGAAAGGAGGACTTAGGCATTTTAACATTTATTAATTTAGGAATTCAATTTTTAGACCATAGACCTTGACTTAGTTAAACATACATGTCTGTATTTGCATTCTAGAGAGTGGAAATTTATGCTTTTTAAACCACTTTTGGTTTCAGTGCTTCAGTGACCATTATTTGGGTTTTTTACATTATTTTCAGTACACCTTGTTCAAGAAGGGCTTTATAAACCACTGTAAGGAAATCCAGGGGGAGAATGTAGGTAGGGAAAAATGTCAGCACAGAAGAAATGTGTTTCCTTTGTATCCTAAAAGGTTCCAGCCCAGCACGTGGGGCTGCAGGCACTCGTGTGTGCCCCTGCTGTCACACCGGTGTCTGAACAGAGCCTGCAGCTCAGCCGGGCTGCACAGGGGCTGCTTCTCCTCCCCTCCACAGCAACACCTCCGGAGAGACTGCGGGAGGAGCAGCACCAGGCACTGGGGGCAGCACTTGGCTGCACCGAGCCTGTGGTTTAAAGGTGATGCTGACACTGGAATTGACACTTGGAGTGACAGTGGGGCAAGGATTCCCAGTGGGATATTAGCAATTAAAAAATGCTAAAAGCACTAATTTCCTTCTAAGTCTTAGCCTTTCCCAGCTGTTACTGTACATTTTAGTGTACTCTGCACCAAATTTCAGGAGCCAAATCCTGCTGAAGCAGACACTTCTGGCCAAAAAGTGAACAAAAGTGATCTGGTAGGATAGAATTTCAGTGAAGATAAATTAAGAAATGTAAGAAAAATAGCTGGTATGTCCTGCTGACTGTAGCCAAGGAACATCTCCAGCTCACTGAGCAGAGCAGCCAGGGATGGCCTGTCAAATCCAGTTCTTACAGGCACTGCAGCTGTTTGTCACAAACCTCCCCCAGACAGGGCGTGTGTGCAAGCCCTTCAGCTTGGATCCTCTGTGGCAGGGCTTCCCCAAGGACACTCACATTCTGCTTGTGGGCCAGCATCCCACAGAGTAAGATGCTCTCAGTTCATCCCGTTTTCCAGCTTCAGATGGCCTAGCGTGGCTTTTGGGGTCATACAGGCTGTGGTCAGAGGAGAAGCTTGTCCCAGCTCTCTGATAAATCACTAGGAAGATTCCTGTTGAACTTTTAATAACAGGTGCTATAATGACCTACATGATCTGTGTAAGCCTTGTGGGCTTTGTTTGCTTTTTTCTTTCATTTCACTGCTCTACAGAAATGTTGCCATGAAGATCAGAGTCTCAGGTTTGCAAGGTTATACAGTCTGTTTAATAATAGATGAGATAGATGAGGCTATGTTGTGGTTTGGTTGGGGTTTTTTTCTCCTGGTTGATTACTGAGCTGTTTAGTTCGTTTGATATTCAACATCAAGCTACTAATTTTAAAGGGCTGACTGGAAGGAGTCCTTCCTGCAAACTCATCAAATCCAGCCATTATTAAGTTATGAGGTGAGAAAGAAAAACTGACTCTTCCAGCTGGAACTAGCATCTCTGTTAATGACTGAGAAATAGAATTATATTACTACAATATTTTTCATTAAATGCTTTCCTTAATATCCTTCTTGTAACAAATTCACAAAGTTCCACCCCTCCTGAAATGAATTTACAGCTCCGTGCCCCTGCTCAGAGCTGAGGAGAAAGTGGTAAAAGTTCTATTCTCACTTTGTGGGTAGACACACATATTGTTAAACAGAGTGTAATTGATTTTCCCCATCTTCTTCTGTAAATGATTGGAAGGTTAGAGAAGACTGAAAGTTAATAGAGGAAAGGATGTAAGACCCTACAAGAACAGACACATAGAAGGGAAGAGGTGAAGTCCTGATTCAGCAGTAATGGAGAGGCTTTGGGAAGAACGCCAGGAATACGTGGCTCGGTTAGAAATGCATGGAGAGAGTGCGATGGGACTGGGGCAGCAGAGAGGAAACGCTGTTTGCCCCTGCAGGAAACACTTTTTCTAGCTCTGTCCCTGGCACAGAGCAGCTGCACTGCTTTTCCCTGGCAGTAGCCCCCAGGCACTTGTCGTGCAGGGATGCTGGTGGCTCTCAGGAGCTATGGAATCCTTGGTGTATCCTTTAGGACTGGTTAACAAATGTTAGACAAGTGAAAATAAGATGAACAATTGTGACTGAAGGAACCAGGAGAAGTGTGGGAGAGGCCTGGAGTGTGCAAAGCTATGTGCAATTTGGCAAGCCTAGTTTATCTCCCAGCTCTGCCAAGAGACTTCTTAGACCTTGCTAAGCCATTTAGTTCCAGTTGCTGGCATTTTCCCCACCTCCAGCCTGTCTTGTCTAAAGTGAAAATTGCTCAATGTGTAATTTTTTGCATGTGTGTCTGTTCAAACTCTGAGCTTATTGAAGTAAGTGACTATGAAAGAAGAACAAATAGAACATTGCTTAGTGATGAACACAGATTGATTGATTCCAAACTAAATTCCAAGCTTCCCTCTTGGAAAAGTTGGAATTTTGAATATGCTTCTTGTCTTGGCTTTCTGATAGATTACAGGAGATGGATTCAAACTGGGAGAAGATTTAAGGTTCTGTATTGGTTCTATTCTAAGGTTCTATGCAATGCATATATTAATTAATCAAAACCTTCCCATACTGAAACAAGAACTCTGCCTTTAGACTCTGAGGAAATACAGAGTTTTGATATGAACAGCAGTAAGATCTGAAACTCAAAAGTATTAAGATAGTTGATTTCTCAGTGTTTGAAGGTGTTTAGATATTTAGAGTAGATTAGAAAATTTTTATGAACAGTAAGAGACCACTTCCTTTGCCCTAAAATATTAATTTCTTATGTTAATTGGTTGATACTTCTTTCCTTACTCCCTGATATTTCCTTATAAAAGATTGGAGAAATACGAAGTTCTCCTTTAAACAGAAGTTTCTGATACCAGACTGCAGGAAGTCTAACAATGACATCCCTTTTCTTGTATTTATTTTTATTTTTCATGATTAAAGCCAGAATAAAATTAGACAAAAGGAGCCATTGTGTGAGGGAAATGTAAAGCAAACATAAAAGAAACTCTGAAGACATATGGAAAATCCTAAAAATACTTGCCCGCAATATAAACAGTTAACCGAGGCAGTCGCTGTTCACTGGTTAGTCAATGCAGGACTGCTTTCTGTACAAAGTTTGGCAGAAAAGGAAATTAAATATTCATGATCTGTGGGCAGTTTTTTTAACATAGGAAAATGTCTGGAAAAAGCAACAACAGGAGCTATTTCCATTCTTAGCATTCCCCGCTTGGCATCTTCCCTAAAAGACTAATTCCGTGTGAATTCCATGAATGTGACACTTCATCACTCCACTATGCACAGGTGTTTAACCATGTTGGAGGAGAGGAAGGCCACGACAAACATCACATCCTTTCAGTGGAGACATGTAAACCAACGGGGCCTTCAGCTATTTTATCAGCTTTATTTTTAACTCTGGTAGAAATGTGGAGCTCAGGAAATTGTCCTGCTAGTCATTTGCTTAAGGTATGGTCAGAAATCAGGAAAGACTGGCTTGTGCTAAAATCATAGCAAATGTAAATTATGGTTTGTTGAGAGCAAATTAATTTACAGCTGCTGAGGATGTGGCCTTTTGAAAATAAGAATGAACACTTTTTCACCTCTATTTCTGATCTGTCTACACTGGACTGCAGTTCACAGGAGAGGAAGCAGAAAAATTGTCTGGCTGCTGTTCCTCCTGCAACCTGTGCTTTTTCCAAGCAGCCAGTACACTACAATTGTGAGATGCCATTACTTCACACCAAATTTGCTGAAAAATAATGCTTACCTAAGTTGTGAGTAATTCAGAACATGTCAAGTGCTAAATGGCGTGCAGGTAGGTACCCCTCTTGTCCAGGATTTCTGAGCCCTGCTGCCTGATTTGCTGAGCCACCTTTCCTGTGTCCTTCAGAGAAGGACCAAAGAACCGAGTCCCCGAGCTGTCCCCAGTGTGTCACGCGTTTGTTGTCTCTGGGGCACAGGTGCAGGCGGTCCTGCGAAGGCACTGGAACCAGTACAAGATCCAGTTTGAGCACAGCTTCAGCCACTCGGACGCCGTGCGCACGGCCTCCTACACCGTGTCCACCATCAGCGACGTGCCGGGCTACGGCTACAGCCACGAGTGCGCCAGCGAGCACCTCAACGGCAAGGGCTGCCACGACCTGGACAGCGTGGTGCTAAAGACTGACAAGCTCTACGGCTGACGGGCTCCCCGCCGCCTCCTGCCCGCTGCCACGGCGGCTTCACGGCCGGACGGTGTTACCCGACTTGGGACGCGTTGTTCTCCTGAACGAGGCAAACTAAACCAACACGTTTCTCATGTGTGTGTGTGTGTGTATATACACACACGGGCATGTATGCATATGTTTGTGTTTCTGTGTATCTATACAGTATGGACATCTGTACATATATATCTATATATGTATGTGCATTTATATAAGGATACAAACTTTGCCTCTTCAGTTTCTACTGTGTAGACAAAGTTGGCAAATTTTTGTACAAAGGGAATCAGTGAAGGATTTCTTATTTTCTTGGAAGTTTGTATAAGACTGTGCTGTGTTGACGCCATTTCATTTGCTTATAGAATCTTAGAGTGTAAATACCATACTCTGTTGTCTTAATTCAACCTAAAATAGATCAAAGCAAAATGGTTTAAGTAGGTGCAATAAAAACAAGAAGTTTTCCAGGTTCGTTTTTTTGGTCCAGTATTTGTTTGGCTGTCAAAAAAGCCTGACAGGTAGTCTGAGATAACAGATTCAAAGACAGACACTGTTATTTTGGTTAAAGAGATTGATGCTTTGGTTTGGTTTGGCCAGGTTTTGTTTTTTTTTTCCCCACTGTTTTACATCAAGCACAGAGACACCACTTCCAGTGTGAGTCTTGATACAGTAGAAGTACAGTACATCTGTACTGCAATGTAATATCTTGTACCAAGATTTCAGCAATTTTATTTAAGCTATTTCAGGATTTTCATAAGTGTCTCCTTCTCCTGAATTGTATGGAAGTTTCTTCTGGATTTAACAAAGACAAGATTGATGAGGCCTCGCAGCCAGAGAGAAAAGGAGTAACCTGAGTCACTGTAAGTCCCTCCAGACACTCGTAGGAACTGCAGCTGGTGGAACTTCACTGTGTGCTTAAGGATTTACTCAACTGGAGCAGATCATGTACAGAATTCGTTGTAGCATTGTTCTAATTTTACTTTTAAGTATTTCCCTGGCCATATGCTTGATAACTTATTCCTTCATTCTTGGGGCAAAGTTTTGGTTAATTTTGTGGCTGTTTTTGGTGCCTGAGATAAGCATGCAAGACTGAACACAGTGCACATGATATACTACCTTTAAAGCCAGTGTGTGAGACTCAGACTAATCAAGCAAACTAATGTTAGTAATTCTCATCATTTGGAAAATCCAGTATAAAGTTTGTATTAAAAAGGTTCAAAACTTTATGGATTGAGAATTTCAATATTATTTTGGATTGGTTGATTCTGAATCTCTGTCTCAGTTAATTAACTAAGAACAGTAGTTTATATATTGTTTCTTTGATTCTGCTGGTGCATAAAAGTCTCACTGAAAACTAGGAGGTTGTCAGGAAGGTCTTGAGAAAATGTGTCTTTGTAGAAATTTATGTTTTTGTTGAATCTTTACACTTTAAAAAAATAGTAGTTTTGTTAAGTGAAATGACAAAAATGCTCAAGAATGAGGGCATGAAATGAGGTGAGTTCACTGAAAATTACAAATGTAAGAAAATTTTTTATACATTTCATTTGCAGATAACTCTACTTGAAGTGGGGAAAAACCAAAATTAGGTAGAAGAAAAAGCAGATGCTGGAACTGACAGACTGTTTTGCTAATGGGCATATATCTGGTGCATGTAGGCCAGTCAAAAAATTGGAAGACAGTTCTTTCTGAGACCAGTTTTAAATAATTTTGGATACAAAATTACTGTGTACAAAACACCTTGACCTTAACATTTAAACATTTTTGTCAGTAGCTTTTCTCTAAGCTTCTTTAGTGTCTAGGTAATTTGCTGTCACGGTGTTTATTACTTTGTGACTTCAAAAGGCTTTAAATGCTTTGTATTTAGAAAGAAAACATTAGGAGGATGTGGCAGGTTCATGCCACTTGCACCTTTCTATAGTTTTTTACAGTTCTTATATCTGGAGTTTGAATATAGAAAGATTTTTACTGATGATTTAGTTTCACAATATAGAATCTCAGCTAGGATGCACAAATAAAGATTTCTCCTCTTCTGCAAGGCTGTCTGGTCAGTTGATGGGAACGATTTGAAGAATCCCTTGGATTGTGTAGTGTAGAGTAGTGTGAGATCTGGCAATCAGATGTCACAGTCTCCTAAACTGTAAGAATGACAGTAACAATGTCTGCTACAACATGACTACAAGTCACTTACAGCTCTGCTCGCTGATTTATGTAGCGTTATTTAAAATTTGTGCAATGTTCTGAAAATATCAGTAGTGCAGAAAATCCCTGCTCTGCTGTAGCAGCTTTACATTTGTGGGACCAGATCATCAACTGGTATAAACCTGTCTTGAGTGTCCTTTGCAGAATCTACAGGTACCACTGAGACTTAAAGCCCAGACAGGTGTCTGTCCATTTTAACATGCTGTAAGCCCTTTATGGCATATTATTAGACAATTATTTCATGGTACCTGGTGGGTTGTTGTTCTAATTAACACATAGATGTTGGTTTAGGGTGTGACACAGTATTGGACTTTAACTAAGCTTCCTTCTCAGAGAGGCAGTTCAAATTTAACAGAGTATAGATTTTGTCATTTAATACCAAATAGATATTTCTAATTGCACTCTCTCCTCTATTAGACAAACATGTAATGGTAATTTAGGAGGGAAAATTGTTTTTATACAGAAATTATCCTACTTCCAGGTGGACAATCACAGCTTGCTTCTAGACACACACACACACACACAGACCCCCAGCCCATCTTCAGTTTGTGTAAGAAACACATCCAGCTGGATGTACAGGAAAATCTCTGTGGCTGTGAAGGGTCACATGGTATAGCAGAGCTGTATTTCCCCTCTCCTGCTGAGGTTAGATAATCTGTTTTCTAATTTACATTGGAAAATACCAGTTCCTTATTTTGTCTTCCTACCTCACCTATGTTCAGTTTCTACATAGCTAAGAGAAGGGTCTGCTTCTTGAAATGTTTTTCTGTCACCATAAGTTAAAATCAAACCCTTAAGCTGATTTCTCATGGCTCTCTTCTACTTTACAGAATGTTGTAGTCCATATCTGTATTCTCTGGGATGGAAGTAAACTCTCTTTTGGTGGGGCTGTGAGATTCCTTTGAACGTGCAGATTATTATTTGTTTATTACCTGTCATTATTTGCTGTTTCTTAATTTTTTTTTTTATTTAGTGAGGATTTATTGTATCAATCTGCAGGGGCTACAGCAGTAGTTGTCTTATATTTGTTATCTGTAACACCAGCATGTTATGATTCAATGAGAGAAAATGTCTATTTTTAATGCTACTGTCTTCAATTAATAAATGGCTGCATCGCAGGGTCCCTCAGTTTGTTGCTTAATGTTGGCATTTATGTTATGCAGTTTTTCACAGTGGTGATCTACAGGAGTATTTGGTTGTAGAAATGCTGCAACACATACTCCTTTTGATGTCAAGAAACATTTGGGCTGGCAACCAGGCAACATTCACATATTGTGCAATGTAAATAAGATTAATAGAAACTATGGCATTGTATTTATTGCTTACACTAAGAACAAAATGGAAAAAATGTGAAGTTATTTTTTTGGTTGTTCTTTATTTTCACCTTGTTCATATGAATCATGCATTTTAATTTCTGAGAGAAGTATTGTTTCTGATCAATAAAATGTTACTCCATTTATTCATCTCTGTTGTGCTGTAATACAACAAAGCTGATCTAAACTAGGCTTTCACAGATGTCTTAACTCTGAGTTAGTTAAATGTTAACCCAGGGAGAAAGTAATTACACAGAGTTACTAACAATTATTCTAAGTGTTTTTCAATACTTATATTTAATACTAGAGTGCTGAATTTCTGGAGGAAGTCTGTACAGATAATATGACTGGACAAAAAATTATTTACTCGAAAGTTTCATATTCCTATTTCTTGTCTTCTGAATCCACCTTTTAATAAAAAGTTATTAATATTTACTTACGTTAAGCCAAAATGTCTGTTTCATCAGGAACTAACAGCAGAGACTAAATCAAGTGTATCTATCATCTTCATTTCATCAGTCAAGGTGGAGGTAGATAAGCAAACCTGAGCTCAAATCAAAAACAACCCAAGCAATGTTTAACCACACCAGGGGATCTTCAATGCTGGGTGTTAATACTACTGTCTGCCTGTTACCCATATTTAAAGTGTGCTAATATCCATCCAAAAAATGACCAATCTCCTGCCTCTTCCTGACTTTTAAGCAGGAGCCTGTAATTCCAGGTAGTTTTTTTGATTTTTAGTTCCTAGGACCAAGTGTCAGGCAGTGGAAATTGTTACAGACTCTACTCACACTGAGTTATGTCTATTCCTTCAGTTCTCTACCAATACCTACTAATACTCCCACTTACTGATTCTCTGTATGTACAGAGTTAAAACTGTTACATTTAACAATCATTTTATACTGTTACACAAGTAACTATAGAGAAGTAAATCCAATCCCCCAAATCCAAAAGTTGCTGCTTACATTTTATTGTAACTCACACCCAGCAGCAGAAAAGTTACACAAATTATATCTACAGTAGCATTTTCCAATGCAGTATATGTTCCCAAAAGCAATTAAACAGCAAAATTAACCACAGCATCCTGACCTCCTCAGATAAGAGGAAACAGTGATCCTTGCACTTTCTGTGTAATTTTAGAAGAGGAACTGTTCTTACAGCACAAGTAGCCTCACAGTAATTGAAACAAACGTACCAATATCCCATCAGTATTGACACAGAATCCCATTCCAGTCTCTGCAAGATAAAAAGATTACTGCCTTTGAAAATATTCCAATTACTCTAATAGTGCATCTTGCACGTTCCTGGCACAGCAGTCACCATTGAAGTTAAAGTTTTAAACCAAAGTTTTAGCATTTGATAATGATCTGGCTCTAAACAGATAGGTGAGAAGAAAATGCAAAATTCGTTTTGAACTAGACCAAATTCATTCCAAAGTGAGTCTGATGGCAAGTGCAGAGGTCACAGAGCCCTTTTTATAATTACAATTATCTATCAATCACCTACAGCTGTATCTCTCTAACAGCTTTTAAACCATACTGCCTAAATGAACAATTCAAATTCATCCACATGGAGTTCAGGCTTCATTTGAGGCAAATGACATACGAGATTCTCTTTAGATTAAACTCAGTTTCATCACTGCCCCCTGAATTTTCAAGATATATTCAACTACTACTTCTTATGACTACTTCAGAGTTTTCTTCCCCTCAACAAGATTCACCACTCTAAGTGAAAATTCTTACAAGGGGAAAATATCATATTGCTAACGCATATGAAACTTAATACACTGTTTTATATTTATTTATTTATGTTTTATTTAATAAAATATAAATACAAAATAATCAAAGTCTGTTTTCTGAAAAAGTGTTTACACATTATTCTTAATTCCTGACTTAAGATGAACAATCTTTCCTGGAAATTCAGATTCCACAGTCAGTATCAAATGAAAAATGGCCACACAGGAAAAAGTGACCAGAGGTGCTGGGGTCCCTGGTGCTGTCTGGTGCATCCAAGTTTTAAGGGTGGATGCAGGCAATCTAAACCAAGTTCTTCACTGTGAAGGAGCCAGGAGCAAACCCTTCTATGCAGAGAACTGGTTTGGAGCCAGTGGGCCCATGGCCAGTGTTTGGGGCAGAGTTCAGAAAGGAATCCCAAAGCTGTACATATATAATATATAATCATAAGCCATGCACAAATTATCAAAGGAGAAAATAGGCTTGAATACAAGTATTCGTGTATTTGCTTAGTTCCTTACCTTGATACTTGCAAATGAAAGGTGACAAACGTTTGCATGTAGCACAGAAAGTCCTTCCAAAGGTCCTCCATGCATTGGGTAGGGATCACTGTCAAACTGGGGGTGTCTTTGAAGGAGTGAAGTCCATAGACAGCTGCTCCATATTGCGACAGTCCACTGTATGTCCAATAGCTTTGCATATAAATATTTTGGAAAAAAAAATACTGAATTAGTAGGGAACAACAATATTTAGATGCTGCAAAAAGTATATTGCACTAAACAGAAAGAGCTTATCAGAGAGTTAACACAATAAACATGATGATAAAAAAACATTGCTGGATATGGTGGAATTAGAGCAAAGGGGACAAAAAGTAGAATAAACTGTTCTGTGCCTATCTATTTTTTTAAATGTGCTATAAAAGTTTTCAAATCAGAGTATTTCTGCCTTTCAAACCACATATTTATAGACTTAGAGAAATTATAAATCTCCCCTGGATGTAGACCTGCAACATCAGAGAAGAGCTTGGAACACAAATACTTCATGACATTTTCCTTAGCTAACCTTGAACAGGAGCCAAATACGTGCATTTAATAGAGAGCTCCGAAGTGCATTTGGCTGGGTCTCCTGGAGGGAGCTGCAGCCATATATTCCACAGAACAGTGTCCATACCCAACTTGTTTCTGTTACTCAAAAGGACCTCGTGTCCTGTGATGCCAAATGGACTCCAGGAGATGTCCTCCAGCACTGGCTCCTCCTGTCACATTTTGGGCAGATGATGACAGTAAAGGCTTCCTTATCCCAGGGTTTCCTTCCAGAGTCTTTAGGCATTCAGCCACCAGGGATACTTCAGAATCTGCAACAAGAAGCAAATTCACAGCAAGAGATCTCGGTCTGAGATGACTTGAAAATTGCTGAAGTTCTCTTACTGTTCCATGGGTTATAGCACAGTGCAGTGACACTGCCTTGTTTTTCATATTCCCAGCTCTCTTACAAAAAGCATCTCCATTTAACAGAACTGTGATGCTCTTTATCTAGATGATACAACAGACTTGCTACAAGAATTTGGAAAGGTAGAATATCAATGCCTTCAAAATCTTCATAGCTAATGACTGTGGTAAAACTAGTTAAATTTCAGGTAATTTCAATTTCATGGACTCTGAGCCAAACAGTCCTTTCCAGTCGAAGTATTTGCTCTGAGGTATTGAAATTGTTTCCCTTTCCTTTTGTTAGTGGAAAACGACAGTAGCTATTTTTCATTTAAAGCTAATCACCTCTTATTTTTCCCCACATGGACTCATTTATAACAGTCAGGAGTGCTCTAAATAGGCTTCTCCAGCTGTAATTAAAAAGCTAATTAGAATGATCTGTAATTCATGTGTAAAAAATTCTTAGAGAAGGTTGAATCAGGAAGCTTTCACAGAAATAATGAAAATATTGGAAGCAAAAATAGAAACATGCTAGTAGCAGAACTCTGTAGATGTGTTTTTGTTGCAGACAACAACAACACTACTTATGTTTTCATTATATAATGGAAAAAGATTTTTATCTTTTAAGCCATTTAAAGTGGGAAGGTGGTTTTTAGAAATACAAGCACTTAAAGTGGTAAAATACACTTTTTATTTAGGTTTCAGCAAAACACTTTAAGTTCTACACATTACTGTCTGTCCCACCACTTCAGATCTCAGCATTTCTGAATAATAAAATTATTTTTTTTATTATTTCAAATAGAATCTTCTTCTCATTTTTTAGTATTCATGAAAGGTCAGGCCCCAGCCGTTATCTGCTGCAAGTTGCTTTCCTTTCCCCAGCTATCTCCAAAGCTCTTGGAAACTGGAGGTAATGCTGCTCCAGCCTAGCATCTTTCCCAGCTCTGCCAGCTGTGCCAGGAGCACAGGAGCAGCACAGGAGGGCAGCCACCAGCACTCCCTGAGTTTCATGGCACAGGGATGAAGGAAGTGCAGGCTCAGAGAGTCTTTACCTCACCCATTTCCTAGGCAAAGTTGTTCTGGCACTGGGGAATAACTGGCATTGCTCTCTCCTGCAAGGAAGAATGCACAGAGCTGGTTTCTGGCTGGACTCTCCTTCCTGAGCTGTGGAATTTCTGATCTTCTCCTCAATCACTCCTTGTTTATGCTTTTAGTGCTGTGGAAACAACTGACAGGAGCAGGAATCCCCATCAGTGCCTACATGCAGTGGTGGCTGCAAATTGAAAGCCAGACAAATCTAAGAATTTATCCTATTCTTAATCCAGCAGAAGAATAAAATAAATAAAGCATAGAATTACTAAACATACAGAGACAGTAGGACCACTCTGAGAGCAAATAACACCAAGGTCATGGGTTCAATCCCTGGACAGACCATTCCCTTTGGAGTTGGATCAATGGTCCTTGTGGGTGCCTCCCAGCTCAGAATATTCTGTGATTATGACCAAAGACAATATTAATATGCAAAGCTTACAGAGCACTATTACAAACAACAAACAAAACAAAACAAAACAAAACAAAAAAAACCCACAGAAAAAAAAAAAAAGCCCCACCAAAGAGAAGGGAACCAAAAAGATGCTTGTACAGATACGGACTGTCTCTGCATTAAGAATTCAAAAAACTGTCTCCCTTCTGTCCTTGGAAAAGAATTGTACTTCAGAATAAAGAAAAGTTGCATATCCATCTATTTGCAGACATTCCCCACTGATTTCCAGACACAGACATGCTGATGAGAGGAAAAATTAAGAGGGGGCCTGGGGCTTCCTCCATTAGCATCAGTGGGCACAGCCCATATGCTTAGCAGAAAGGAAGGGGTAACAACTTCACACATCTCTTTTGCCTTTCTCTTCCTTAATTTCCTGTCTTTTATGCACAACATAATATCACCTGGCCTTATCTACAGTGATTCTATGTGATGAATTCCTGAGCCATCCAGTCCAGCTCCCAATAGTGAGTGCCAAGACAAAGAAATCATTCCTATTTCTGTTAAAGCAATATTAACTGTCAAAGGTATTTACTGTAGAATTAAATACTATCTCCTTTGTCTAGACTAGATGGGAAAGTTCCCTAGGCTTAAGAGAAGCAGTTTGGATAAGATGTCCAGGCCATCCTAACAGTCTTGAAGGAAGCATGACTTTTCAAAAGGTTTGAAAATACTTTCTTTTTTAATAAGGTCTCCCTTGGTTGCATCTGAAAGCAGCAACATATAGAATGATTAGCCTAGAAATGGTTCCTTCTGAACTCTAACTAAACTGTAGAGCACTACCGTGGGTTTGGATTAAACACAGGTGGGTGTGCACCATTAAATAAATAAAAGTACAGAAGCAAGTTTTCCCTGCTTGCTTCCACCTAATCCTTAAACCAGCATTGTTACCACATCCAAACCAGCAGCTCCTATGCAGTCTACCCATGGAACACCTTTTTGGCACGTCCCATTCACCAACTTCTTAACAACCACTATGCCACCACAGATTTCAACTCATTTTACATTTGACCTGCTGCCTCTGAGTTCATTCTAACTCTCCTGTATGGGCTCTGTGCTATCTCTATTGAAGCTCTAGAAATTTCTTTTACAGCACTTCGAAGCAGCCTCTGAAAGTGCATTATCAGCTACAAGGTAGGAAAACCATCAGGTTTTAAAACTCATGATAGGGGTGTGTCCTCTAATCAAGGGCAAGGTAGCTGTGCATTCTGATGGACAGGCTGTGTGTTTAGCAAGGTACACTTAGAGAATCACAATTCTCTTCAAGTCACAAATAATTGGCATCTACTGGAAAATGTGAGTTACCACAAAGGGAGAGAATATGCTCTGAAGTACATTAAAATATACAATGAGAAAATCAAGTTAATGGTGCTTTCAGAAAGTTGACACTGAAATTATTACCTTTTCCTGGCCTTTTGTGTTATGTTTTCAGGCCCAAAATGAACTGACAGATGTGATGTACTGAAATCACTATATGTACATCTGACTTCAGGGCACAATAGGAAAGAACAGAGGGGTACCTGGCAAAAATGCGTTCCCTTGTTGCTAAGAGGGTTTTTATCTCTGCTGCCTCATTGCAATCATCATCAGGGAGCTGCAGGGAATCTCCTTTTCTAGACCCAGTGTGATTTTGACCAGTGCAGATAATGCACTGGCTTGATAGTTACAGGTCCAAGATTACACTTCCTTGCATAAGAGAGATGTTTCAATTCAAAGGAAGATGCTGGCAGGTATTTCTCTATCATCATTTTCATACTCCATTTTTCAAACAATGTAGCTCAAGGTACATAGTAAAGATACATGAAATGTGATCCAGCATGTTCTTTTGAATTCAGAGAAAGGCACAACAGACTTTCCTCATGTTTAAAATCGAGAACATGTGATCCCCTCACTAACAAATCCATGGTGAGAGCAGCATGTTCCCATTTTAGTGATGACAGAAAGCACAATTCAGTAAAAAAAAATTTTGCTTCTCCCCATTTGCTTTGAACTTGTCACTATATTTTTGTAAGCTCCCTTCCTCATCTGTAAATACTCAGCATGGTCATGTGATTGGAAATTACAATATTTTAGCCTCTCCAACTATGTGTCATTAAAATCATTGCACTCTGCTTTGAGGCTCAAAGTTAATTCATCTGCAGATGAGCTTGAGTGCCTCTGAAGGCTGCACTCCCGAGGAGCTGTGAACCCCAGACCCAGCCAGCCTTGCAGAGGTGCACCTGCCCTGCCAGAGCTCCAGAGAGCCGTGGGCAGGCCCTGAACTCTCAGACATAAATGGTCATGGCAAGAGCAATTTCTACCTGTCAGTTCAGTGAAGGTCTCTGACCACCCAACCACCCTGGAAGTAAACTTGTTCAGGGATCCTTTTTTAGCTGACACTGCCTGACAGTGGATTGTTCTCCTGTAAGCCATATAGGAACATCTGCAAGAGAAAAGTTCCTTGAGACCTTCACCTCTCCTGTGAATTTGTACAGGGCCAAACATATTCTGATCATCTATTGTTTAAATATTTCGTTTATTTAGCTATCTTGCCCCCTTTGAGTCTATCTTGGCTCTGTTCTAAGAGCCAAGATGTTCTTTTCAACAGCTAATATGATTTTTAGTGTTTTGGGTTTTTTTTTTTTAAATCTGTTGCAGTACCCATCAGCAAGTGCTCCCTTCATAGACGGGCAGTTCACCACAGCAGCTATTGCAGACTAGCTATTCCAGAACTCCCACTGCAAACACTGTTCCTCCAGAGTAAAAACAGGATTGTGGAGTTTTTTACTTAAATTGCTTTATTTATGTTGGAAGAAAATATTTTAAACCACGAGGTATTTTTTCTGGAATATCTACCCTGGCAAATGTCTAAGCACAGTTGTCCCATCAGTAGCAAATGGGGAAGTAAAACAAAGCTCCCCAGCAGTGCAGGGCATATTTTGAATCTTTAAATCAGCATTTCTAGTATTAGGTCCTTGTTTAATAGTTTTGTGCTAAAAATTACTGTTCTTGTCCAGCTGCCACATTACTCCATATCTGGTATGGCCCACCATTCAGCAGAGAGTCACAAAAATAATTTTTCTAGGCAAAGAAAAGTGAGGATATCTAGTTTTGTTGAAAGAATTAAAAAAAAAAGCTACAGAAGGCTTATATTTATAAACCTTCAAGAACTGTGTCACTCAAAATGTGTGTGGGTGAATGTGTATTTTACACATGCACAAAAGCAGAGACATTGCAACCAGTGTTTGCAAGAGCATTAAAGAAGGCTGGAAACGCATCCAATTCCCCTGTAAGTTTGGCTTAGGTCCCATGCAACTCTTCTGAACTCCATCTGCTTCAGCACATCTGACCTCAGAATCCTCAGCCCAGAGGAGCCTACTTGGAGACAAAGAAACAAACCCCTTCCTTTCTCGATTCAGGTCGCACTCACTCAGCACAATTTGCTGTAACAGCAGCTGCGTGTGTTGACCAACAAGCTTCCAACCAGCAAAGAGCTCTAAGCAGTCAAATCAAAGGGGACTTGCCAGACTGCCTTACCTGTGCAAGCTTCTGGCATGTCATCCTTTCTTGTTTGCCATGCTACATCCAAAGGAGAGAAATATATAAGAAGTCTGACAGAAATATGCCAGCCCTGCACTCTTTGGTGGAAATCACGCCCTTCATATGGGACAGGATATGGAATTGCTGCTCTTGGTTCCTTTGCTGTGCGGTCTCCATCAGAGGTGGTTTGTTAGTACATGGAAGAGGAATAAAGCAAATGTTACAGACCAAACTCCATTTCTACCACTCCAGAAGAAATACAGTTACTAAAATTCCTTCTAAGAAATCAATCAACTACTTTTTTTTTTAAGCTATTTACTGAATTATCGTTTCCAAATATTGAGGAAATAGTGAAGGAAACAATTGTTTACTTTTAGAACAACTTGACATTATTCATTAAAAAAATCTATTTTGCTAGGAAAATGTTCATTATTTTTAAGAGGATATGATAAAATACAGAACACAAAACAAAGTACTTTACACATCAAAAATATGGAATATGAAAAGCAAAACTCTGAAATGCTGCAATTTGTCATATTCTTTTCTCTCTGGTCTTTTGTCGTTAAGACCAATACAAATAAAAAAAATAAACCTTGGGTTTATTTTTCCCTAACATTTTTCTTTTTGTCAACAGATAACATCATTTCAAACATAGTAGATTAAATCTATTCTCATCACCAACTGCTGATGCAGATCCCAGTTTTTAAATCTCTGCCTTGCAGTGTAGGTCTATCTCATAAACAACACGGTCCTAATCTAGCACTCAGATCTGCTCTAAACACAAACTCCTACTTCCTACCAGCTGCCTTCTTCAGCTCCCTGAGCCAGCTTTCAAAGGCTCTGCCTGGAGCTGTTTTCTGAACTCCCTTCAAACACACTGTTTAAGCTTTATGAGCAGCCTGGAACAGCAGTGTTGAATCAAATCTGGAGAGTTGTGCCCCAGCAGATCCTGTCCCTGCCCACAGGGATGGGGCAGCCACAGCTTCTCTGGGTAACCTGTTCCTGTGCCTCACCAGCCAACATGGTGAAGAATTTCTTTCTAATATGTAATCTAAACCTGCCCTCTCTCAGTTTAAATACTGTTCAAAAGGTAACAGCACACTGCCTTAATACATTTAATATTATTTTGGATCTTCTTATCTTGAACAATAATCCTAGATTTTACAAAAATTCATTAATATAGCATGCATATTTGGGACAAAATAAGAAAGGTTTTTTTCATGTTTTCTGATGTCACTCAAAGCAAAGAGATGCTTTGGGCTTTGTCCTTTTAGCCAGTACATTCAAATCCTTAAAACATTCCAGGTTTATATTCAATTTGTGAATCATGCTTTGTATCTAAAACACTCATCTGTCTACTCTTGGAAATGAGAAGAATTTGCCAAGATAATTTTTGCAATAGAAATTTTTTTTCTTTTCAGACAGTTTCAAACAATGAGGCCTGTCCATGACTCCAGACTTTCTTTTTCCCAGCCCAACCCAATTAGATTACAAATATTTTTCTTCATCTGATCACACCAGCACTAAGATTCGTTCGTGTCTGTGATGCACAAGCCGCACAAGCCCAGTTTTGCTCACAGCTGGGCTGTGCCAGCATTCTTCTTGGAAAGGTCTGCACACAGCTGAAGTTTACCCCGTTGTCCCAGTAACAAAACCACGCAGCGCAGTCACCAGGAGCTCGGCCCAGCTCTCAGCCTGGCAGGGCAGCAGGGGCAGATTGCTGATTCACGCAGCTGCAGTGGGCAGGACATCTCCGTGGGGGCACCTTCCCAGGGGATGGGTCCGGGCAGCTGGGGCAGCAGGACACTCGCTGGGACTGGGACCCGCTCGGAAACCTGCACCCTCTCCTCTTCCCAATCCTCGTATTCACCGTCATCCAGTACATTGTCCTTCAGCTACAGGCTGACATTCCTCTTTCTTTCCAATGTTGCCCTGAGCCTCTCCAATGATCTGTTTCCTCTTTTAGGTTCCTAAATAAATCCCTACTCTCTCATGGTGCTGAAGGATCTGAAGTGCTGAGAAGTCAGAGCCTGCTGCAAGAGAGAGTCCAAAAGGCCACAAGTGTGTATTCTGCCTGTTTCTTTAAGTTAGTACAGAAAAACACCAACTGTTGGAAAGCTATCTGACATATCATCTTTCAAATCATATTTTTAAAGAAGGGAAAATATTCCTTTTCTTACTTATTTAATTATTTTGAGCCTATTCATACAACACTGCCCTTTGGATTAATTTTTTCTCTCCTACAGCTAAGTGCCCGTTCTCGTTTCTCTGTATTTCTCCCCAGAATGATAGAGGTCCAGCTGTGGACAGAGGAGTTCTAAACTCTGCCCACAGCTTTCTTCATGTTACCTGCAGCGTGGTGACTTAACAGATCTTGCTGGCCCATTGCTGAGCACGCATGAAAAGCACACTGGAGAGGTTATGTATTCTTAGCCACAAAAACCACTAGAGGGTCCCTCTACTATAAGTTGATATTAAAAAAAATAAAAAGTTCTTTCCAGCTTCCACAATACATACAGTGAGCTTAGGTCAGGTAGTTGCATGCTGAAGCCACACATAACAGTCAAAGAGGAGTGAGGATGTCCTGTCTACCAAAATGAAAATACAGCTGCATTTGATACTGGTCTTTTCCAACCCAAAGTATGCATGGTTATTTGTGAATTTATATGTGCGAAATAAAAACAGTAAAAACCGGCAAAAAAAAAATTACCCATACACATCTGAAGTTTATTCCAAAGCTAGATTTTCTTTTAGGAATGATACTTCTGTTGCCTGTCATGCAATGTTGTGAATTTACTCTTATATTAATTTTTTCCTTCTCACTGACAGCAAGAGAGTGGTGAACTTTGACCAGTAACTGTGAAATGCTCTGAACACTCTCCAATTCTTATCATTATCTCAGTTTCTTAAAATGCATTAACAATAATATTCAGAGGACATATTACAATTTCAGCAATCCAAGTTCAGTTTTTCACAATGAGCAGGAGCTGCCCTGGGGGCAATATGGTTCCCAAGCTGGAGATTTTCTAATTGCTTGTCTCAAGATGATCAGGAACAAAGAGTACAAGGCCCAGGGGCTGGAGGAATTTCCTCCAAACAGACAACTGAGCTGTTTCTTCTGGAAATGGTATCACTGCCTACAAGGCAATGATATATTTTAGGTGGTGTTAGGATTTTTCATTCTCCTCCTCCCACCCCCGATGACAGATAAACCTTCTGGGATGAATCATGCTGCGTGTAACATAATGAGTTATCAAAGACAAGAAGCTGCAAATAAATGTTTTTCTTACTTTGAGTTCATATGCATTTTGTTGGAAGGGTTAGAAAAGGAGTGCTTGATAATTGAATTACTGTGCTTCCTTACTGAAGTCACTTCCTGATAAGCAGCCAAACTAATTGGCTAAAATAAATGAGAGCTTGAATAACCCAGTCATGGCCAGTCACAACTGCTGCAGTATTATACTAAGACAACCTATGTTATTTACTTCTAAACAATATGTACCAGCTCAATAAAACCATTATGAATTCCTTGTAGTATTCAGATTTCTACATTCAAAAAGGTAAAGCTATTTACAAGAAACCACTCTCAAAGATCTTAACACTATCTTCAACCTCAATCTTTGTTTTTATTTTCTTTCCCAAAAATCAAGTGCTCACATGAGCAGGTTTTATACTGTATTCTCATAAAATATGTTTTAAACCCCCTGTACATATAAGAAAACCCCAAGAAACACCAACTTTCACCTGAAACTCACAATGAAATTAGTGTAAGATTATTCCCATGGAAATTAAGAAGAGGTTTATGTTATGCTATCTATAGACTATAAGGCTAAGTAGTACTGAATATATTTGCAGAACTTTTTAATATACCTTAAAGCTAGAGAACATGCAAATTCTAAATGCCTCAAAAAGCTTTTCTGAAAGTTTTATTAAGGCTATTCCTGCTGTGTTATTGGAAGTAGTTCCAATCCTCAATGCAGTTCTTTCATGTTCTGCCATCATGTCAATGACCCTTTGTAGTCAATGCTTCCTCTTCTATAAGAAACCAAGCCAGAGAAAGTGGCTTTCTTTTTTCCACTTTTCTAGTTACTACTTTTTCAATGTTATGACCTTAATTCAGAACATTTGTGTGCATTTTAAAAATGCTCATTTAATTCAGAGCAACAAGCTTGAAAACGTTCTCAAAAGTTCTACTGACAAGAAATTGTTCTGTTTCTGCCTATTAGAGTACTTAGCTGCATCGTTAGGACTGATAATTAATCTAATGCTTAAAAGTTATCAATGCTTTATTGGGAGCACCCTTAAATTAACAACTTTTGTGCTACTGGAGTTTATGAATTCAAGAGTGGAAGTAATGAAATTTAAAAATGTTCTTTACCAATCCTCCCACCCTCTTGGCCCTCTGCCGCTGAAAACAGACATAATGGCCTTTTTGGGCTCGCCTCATTCACTTTGGCACAAAGTCTGAGCCTGGTTACACAAATGAAACTTCTTTAAACTTACCTTTGTTGAACAAGTGACCAGACTTTGTAAAGAAGTTCTTGAAGAGGGTATCCACATGAGCACAATGCTCCACAGAGGGGCTGCAACAGGAGCAAGTGTGTTTGAGACAGTACAGCAGCATGTTAGTGCTCAAAATACTCATTCTCATTGCAATCCACAATGCTGGAAGTCCTCACAGTGCAAATGTAGGGCTTTGTTAATGAGAATACAAACATCAGAGGGGCCTGCCCACTGCATCAGGCACAGTGACCAGGCTGCAGTGAAAACAGCTAGGGGTCATTGGTCACTGAAGCCCCCAAATGGTACCAACTTGACAGGATTTTTTACAAATTATTCCCTACTAAACAAGTGTTTTCCTGAACTAAAAAACTGATATTCCACAAAGGAGCTGGTTTCACTAGCATGAAAAATTTTAGGCATTAAACTATTTAAAAACCTAAAATATTCATGCTATTTGGAGTAGTGGACATGATGTAAAACTGTCCATGGAAACAAACACAGGCACTGAGATTGGTACTGGAAACTGAACTATGAAGGAGGCAGCAGTATCTAAAGTCAAGTTTCTTAAGCCTTATCTTAAAATAGCCCTTACTTTTGGTGATTATTTTGAAAGATGGAAAGGCTGTTTCCAGCTTCTTCATGAGCTGTATCCTGGAGCTGACCAGCTCTGTACTGGAAGCAAGAGGCTTTGGATGTAGAAGCATCTCTGCCTTTTGCCCTAATTTCAGGTCATCCCCAGCTGGCTTGTACTGGCTGTGTCTCAGGGGGTATGGTCAAAGCCTGTGGGCAGTTTGTAATGGCTGGGGAATGGTGTCAATGGGGATTGAGAGAGAGAGGATGACCTCGTTAGGATGCTGCAAAGTAATAAAGCATATTTCAGAGAACGTAAGGGAAGGAACAAACCCACCAACAGATTTCATGTACAAACCTCTGTAGAAAGTGTTTCCTCCCTAAACCACATGTGGAAGTGGTAGTGATTTCGCTGTGTATGAAACGGTGGGATATTGCCAGTTATGAAACAGGATATAAGAAAATCTAGCAATGAATACCATCACCCTGCATTAATGGCAGCCAAGGTGTACAGGGAATTCTAAACCATCAACAGTTAAAACATTCTGCAACCAAGTTCATGCTTTAAAGTAGATGAGCACTTAACATCACTGCACAGAAAAGTGATTACTCTTAAATACATTACCTTCTCATCTAAATTTTAGAACACTCTAAGACATCTTCAAAAAACCTACAAATTTATTTTATTAAGACTTCAAAGTAGATTTTAACATAAAGAAAGTGCAGACTCTTTATGGCAAATTTTAAATGAGTTTTCCACTCAGTTCAAAGTACAAGGTGTAAATTTCTGTTTATAGAATGCAATTTGATCTATGACATCATTAATAGTCTAGTGACCACTCTGTCACACTGTGTACCGTGACTCAGAAAAAGGAACCATCCCAAAAATTATACAAACATCCACTGGCAATTTTCAAAATGACAGCTACCCATTGTATCTGAATTACTCTGTGACTATTTTCATAAATATTATACACATATGTCTGAGTGCAACAATAATCGCAAGGTAATACTGTGAAATAAGTAGTAATTACTATTCCTTCTACTTTCTCCTTTTTCCTTTACCGTCTTTCTTCCTAGGGCAAAAGTTCACAAACACAGGACTGTCCCATCTGTTTGCAAGATGACTGTTACCACTTACGCTCTCAGCAACTTCAGTTTACAAATATTTGGCTGCAGTAGAGATGTGCTTTTCATTGTTCCATTTTTTTTTCACCCAGACTGAACTCTCACACAAAACTCCACCTTAAGAGTGATAATCGGTGCTTAAATAAGTAGATTATTATTTAATATAATGATTTAATTTTATTCTGCAGTGTTCAAAACTCCACAAAGGGCCAGGACTAACTGCTGTAGCAATCTGGAGAGGCACTGCTGCTACACTGAAAGGTTTACACTTTTAACAGAAAACAAACTTCCCCCAAACACCAGCCCCTCTAAAAAAAAAACCAAAAGGAAATTAAAGAAAATAAAAAACAAACCAAAACCAAACCAAACCAAACCAAACAAACATCAAAAATCCCAAACAAATGGATTAATACTAAATCTGAAAAATTCTACCTGATAATAATATAACTTGTTCTTGTTCCTCTAGCCAAGCTAATATTAATTAATTGATACCTTGCCCTCAGGGAAAAGCCTGGAGGTATGTAGCCAAATACACTGAAAACCAGGGTAATTTGAGAGGTTAGAAAGTGCAGCCAGCACCTCTCAGAGCCTTTGAGCCCCACAGCAGCACAAAGCAACAGCACCAAATGCTGGGGAGATGCTCCAACTGGAGAGTGAGAAAAGACTCTTCTCAGTGAGGATGCTCAACACTCAACGATTGCACTTCATGATGGAACATGCCAACATGAGGATCTATAAGAGCATAAACTGGTTTTTTAAAAGATACAAATGAACTCATTTGCTTAAATTCTTCTCTTCTCACTCCTTAATTACAATTCATTTGTTTTTAAACCTTTTCTCTACAATCCTAATATTTACCACAACTATTGCTACAGTTTCCTTATAAAACTTTAGTAAAGCAACTCAGAGACATAAATGTTTCACTCTAATGAAATGTCTGATCACAGATGACCAACTTCTTTAGCAACAAATCCCTGCTTCTTTCTGCTATAATCTACAATACCTTGCTTAAATCTCATGGTATTTTCCACTTGTAGAAATACTAATCCTTGAGTAGGTGGAAATTTTGCCTGTTGAAACTGTTTCACTTTGCAAAAAGGATTAAAAGAGTTTCCATAAATGCATGAACATTCCTATTTCTTCATGGAAGGGACAGAGAATCCTAACTCTCCAATAACTATGTTGTAAGCTGACCTGTCTATTTAGTCAATACACTTCACCTTTCTGCTCAGTGCAAGATGTTTTGAGAGTGACAAGAGCTCGGGATGCCAGCCCTCAGAAGAGCTAAAACTCACTGGTTGGGCTTTGATTTATAAAATTAAAACCAGGAGTGCTTGGAAGCCAGGGCATAATTTTTGGACATCATCAAAGGCTTTACAGCTGGTTTAGGTCACTGTAGCTCTACTTCAGTTACCTGATTTACATCAGACTAAGAACTTAATCATAAAAGATGTGGTAAAAACATCAACATATTGCAATTCAATCTTTTCCAGTATAAGAGCATTTACCTGGTTGTTGTGATTTCTTCACTTCTTTAACTTTTACAGCAGCAGCTCAATGTCCCACTGCATGAGTTGTCTATATCCAGAAGACTTTTCAAATAATCTCCATGAAAAGTTAAAATTGTAAAATTACTACGAAATTCATAGGAGTTCATATGCAGCTGAAAATGAGAGAATTGTTTAAAAACTAAAAAGGAGGAAAGAAATAAAAAAATTCACAGGTGACTCCTCCTGCTCATGTTAGGTCGCAATATATGTATATAAGAGATGAATTTAACTTAAGCAGCAGACTTGAACCCAGAAGTTTTGATCATCACTGCCATAAATATAATACTTTCAGAAATTCTTTACTCATTTTTATCATTTTCAAGTCATATAAATCAAGGTAAGCTTTTAGTGAATAATCCTAAACAATGAAAACACCTATTCTTAAATAACAGAGAAAATATCTTTGACAAGGAGGTGATGCAACAGGGGAAAAATTGAACATAAGCAACTTCATTAAAATTCAACTACTGCAAATAGATTCCCACCATGGTCTAATTTCTACACAAGGAGCATGCAGGAGGGAGGGCTCCTAACTGGCAGCTCTCTGGCTAAAACCACAGAGTGGTTTTCAAAATAGTCTTTACATCTGTTCTTCAAAGAGGTATCCCACATCTTCCCTCTTCAGTGCACAAGGACAAACCAGCCAGCACATCGAGGACTCGGCTTTAACCACCTGATTGTCTTCTCCCTCCTGTGACTTGGCTGAGAGCCTTGTTCCACATCTCCTTTTTCCATTGGGATGTATTGGTGTTCCATTGGTATTCAAGTATCCAGCTAAGCACTGACTGAAACTCCTGCTGCTACAGGATGACTTCTCCTCTCTCGCTGCCAGCCAACACCATGAGGGATGGCCAGAAATACGTTTGAAGTAGATGGTTTATTGCAGTAACATTACACAGCGCAGAAAATCTCTCCTCTATTCGCTATCCTCATGGTGTAAGAAAGCCTCTAGAGCCATACTTAAATGGTCAGAGCTGTACCCACCTGCATATGCACACAAAATGTTCAGTCAGCAGTGCTTGGCTGAGAGCAGCTGATGAACCAGATTCATGAAGAAAAAACAGGACATTTGGAAACAGATTTTGGTATAGACGGCAGGGATAAGAGTTTCCTGACGTATCCTAGCATGTAAAAACATCACTTTACTATCCATGGGCTTGTTGCACTGGGATATTAAACTAATGACATTAAGCTTGTTTTTTACAATTTTTTTTTTTTTTAAATTTGAGGTTTTTTCTTAGACACAAAGAACTATGCTATTAAGAACGTAGTTCCAGTACAATATTAAATTTTGAATTATTTGTATTAGACAAATATGGTCAACAAAGCCAGGCTAGAAGCCAGTTTGCTGAAATTCAGTTATTTTCCATCACACAATATTTAAATTGAACTCTTTTTCCTGGCTTATTACTTAAACAAACTACGGAAGTATGGGGCTTTTTCTTGTTTTAAAACCAAAGAAATTCCAGAGTTGTTCTAACTTTAAACATTTTTCAAGAGGTCACTACACTGTTGATTTTGATGCACAGAGGTAGAAATCCATTATCAGATGTTACAGGTTCACATCACTTATTGTAAGGCCTCCTTCTGCTAACATATTTCAAAATGAGGCATTCAATAATTTCTCCACAAGTTTGACATAAAATGCCACAAAACGAAAGCCAGCTAAATTCAGCTTCTGTAGTGGTAGAAGTTCTACTCTTCAGTTCATAATGCTTTGGAGCAAACTCCAGTAAGGAAGCAGACAGGTTTTATGGTTTCACATAGAAACCTCTGAACTTCCCTACATCTAAAAGCTTTTACAGAAAAATATTTCAACTTGAGTTGCTTTCCAATGCTGGGTCACTCTCATATATCTGCTAAAATGGAAATTAGAGGCAACTGACAGCAAACTCAGGATTTAATCCAGGGAAAACTATCCAAATGAATGAGAAGAGAGAGGTAATCCTCTGCACAAAGCTAAGTTTTGGATGGCACGTGTCCTAGCAACAAATATGGAAAGTTCCTGAATTCACCAGCAGAAGAAGGAATTTTCCTCCTTTGATATAATGTCCTTGAAATGATGCATTAGCTGTGTTCATCTTGTAGTCTCCCCAGTGTTCTTCCCAGTGAATTAATGTGGTCCCCCAGTTTATTGCTCCAGGACTTTGCTATGCTTAGCGCTGTGCAAGGACAAAACAAAAGGAGAGCTCCTGCCCCAAAAGCTTTAATGACCACGCAGATGGAGCCTCTGCTGGAAGACAGAAGGCCTTAGGAAAATAAATTTATAGCACTTCAAACCCATGGTCACGTTCCTCCTTTAAAGAGAAGTGAGCCTTTCCCTTTTCCTCCCCTGCTCCCTCCCCAGTGCTGTTAAATGCATCTCTGCAAATTCATATCTGTCCCAAATTTAAGGATTTTTAGCTCTGCTACTTCATGTGGAATAACCATAGAGCCTGCTTCTAAATTAAGAACTTCTTCAATCATCTTATTGCTAGCTGCATGTTAGCAGCATTTAAATTAATGAGAAGAGCATTCATTAAAGATAGCTTAGGGACATGTCTGGGAATACATAATGTGCAAGCTCCAGCTTTTGTCACAGTTACTGTACTAAGTACAGAAAGTTCCACTTTAACCCCCATTTCTACAGATTGTACAGTTCACCCTTCTAATCACTTTCTATGGAGTTAAGTAACATATTTCTTTTCCTTTGTGAGTTCTAGTTTGCTCTAAACATTGATTAGTTTAATTTTAGGTAATTTGCTTTTACCAAGTGTTGCATTTCTCAGGCTAAACTCTACCCAATTCAGCCTCCAGCAGGGCTGGGATTCTAATTCACAAATGAAGAATGTATTTTATAGAGGTAAACTTTAAGAACATTTCTTTAGGACATGTACTATTATATCACCATGGTTGGTTTAAAAGGAGGAGTTTTCTGCAGTGTACACTTGATAATACTAAGCCTAAAAAATAGACTTTTGCATATATATTTTAAACCATTTTAGAGGAAACAGATTTATTTTTGCTCCTTCAGACTTAGACCATGTGTTTCAGGGTTAAATGTTAACAAGGACTACTTAGAAAGAAGAGAAATCCTGTGCAGCACTTTCTGGTGCCTATTCCCTGAAAGACAAACACCAGTGTCTTGTGACATGATACAGTCACTTTGATTAGGAAGTATCATTAGTAGTGCCACTTTGAACCTATAAATAATTTATAATTAGTGAGTTACACTATAGATTCTTTTAGAAAACACCATCATGGTGATAAAACACGATTCACTAAGTGAAATATACCGTGTCTATTTCATCAAATCCAGCCTGTTAAACAGGTAGCCCTCACTTATTTCTCAAGGAGGAGAGAAGGGCAATCTGTTTAATGCTCTGCCTGGGGAGTCAGGCAGTCTGGATTCTGTTCCCAGCTCAGACCTAAACCATTAGTCAAGTCACATCATTGCTCTGCTCTTCATCCCACATTCTTAAATGAGATAATAACATTTCTCTTATTATTTGGTCCCTTCCAAGTATAAGTTCTCCATGACAGAAGCCTATTCTTACTATATATGTCTAATTCCCCTGTGGGTTGGATTTTGTTTGGGTTTCTAAATGATTCCTTGTTTTACTAATAACAATGGAATTCATTGCAGTATTAATTTTTAAGGCTAAAACCTACAATAAAGTTCCTAAAGCTGCCTAAATGAGAAAGAAGTAGAGACCCACAAAAAAGGTAGGCAAAGAAAAACGAGAGAATTCAAAATTAGAGGAAAATTACCGTCTCATCAGCAAAATTAATCACTTTTTGTTGCAACTTGCCTGCCAAAAGCATCAAAGAGAAGGGCAGTAAATCAGGGTAATTATGCTCTGGTTCTTCAGAACAGTGAGGAAACAGATTTACTTTCAAAATTTAAAATGTTTAAATAAACTTTTTTTTTCTTTTTCTGCACCTGCTTACCCTTTGTTTCTGTTTGTTTTGGTTCTTCAGTTGTTTTTTCCTATTTCGCAGTGAGTTTTGCTTTTGCTAACAATAGCTCTCATTCAGGCCCTTTTCTTATCCCTTCATGGTTACACATATTACAAACAAACACAAAGTTGTATTCACTCAAGAACAAATTCTCAGAATTGTCTTCATCATCTGGTTTTCTTCAGAGCATGTCTACTTTTACTTCATGTGAACCCTAGTAAGGCTTTCCTGCCTACACTGAGAACCTGTAAAGACTTATGGACCCCTCAGGATATATGGGAATCCTAATCCTGCTTACTTTTAATATATTTCCATTATGGATCCATTAAGAAACATGACTGAGCACTCAAGAAATGCTGGTGGGCTAACACTCCCAGTGGGAAATCTCATTAAAATGAGTGGAAGTTCCAATTAACATATTTCCTTAAACCGTCGTTCGGGGGATGAGTAGAGGTGCATACACCAGCTCTTTTTGCAACTGACCCACTGTTCACAGCAAAAGCCAAAGCAGTGGAGTGGCACCCGATCTGTATTCTGGGCCAGATATTCCCATGAAGGATGAGCCCTGCAGGGCTTCAGCACAAAGCCACTCACACGGATTGGGGCTTTCAGGCAGCAGAAAAGGCTCATGATGGTCCCTCTGTGTTGACAGAATATCCTCTCAGTTTCTCAGACTGCACAAGCACGTAGGCAAGAGTTTTCCTTTTGATGCAGGAAATAGGGTCAGTCCTCATCCACAGCTGGGACTCTCTGGTTGCAGGTGGACTGACTTTCACATACATTTTCCTGCTTGCTCTGCCTGACCCAGCAGCTTTCTTACCTGCACCTCTGTGGCTGAATAAGGTTCCTGCCTCGCAGGGCAGGACATTCCTGTCTTTAGAGACTACAGCTTGGAAGAGGGAAGACTTTGACTTTTGCCCTATCCTGCCAATTTCAGTACTGCCAATGCGACTTCACTGCCACATATAAAACATCAAATACAAATCTATGTGAGATCAGCACTTAAAATGACAAGATACAGCCCAGTTCAGGAACAAGTGAACTGGCCTGCTAGAAACTGCTTTTAAATATAAGCACAGCAAATTTTCTTTGTCCAGTATCAACCTAGGAGAAAGAGGTTTTTGCCTACAAAGCAGTTTCCTAACAGGATACTGTGTTTATTCCTTACTAACCCTGCCTTTCCCTGGGATTTGCAGTTATAATTTACTGTTCAGTGTGTGTCCCACACCGTGAAAATTCAATGAGAAAGGAAAAAATCACAAAAGCTAAAACCAGCCACAAATCCAAAAATGATTGTTGCATAAAAGTTGTTGAAGTTTGTTTTCTGTAGTAATAAAATCATTAGTTCCTCTTCCAAAACTTAGAATACAAACACACAAACACAAAAATACAAAAAAAACACTAAATACTACAGAAGAAAGATGTAATTTGGGGGAAAAAATATTCATTCTACCTAATGTAATGAAGAATTTGAGAGCAGCACATTTTCAAATGAACAGCTGTACCTCAGGGTAACTTGGGTGAACATTAGTAGAGATTCCAAATTTAATGTAATTTTTAGCCATGACTGGTCAGGTCCAATGGATCTCCAGAGCGAAGAAATGGAGGCATGAAAAGGTGGAACTGTTCCATCCGTAGATTAAATTCTGTGTCAACAACTAGAAAGAAGATTTATCTCTCTCCCAGCTTCTGCATTGCCATTTCACCTGCCCTACAATTACATAAAAATAAATAAAGAGGAGAAAATGTCCCAATATTAAAAAAAATGAAGAAACAAAAGTGAAGATATTTGTAAAACTTGGTCTGTTCTACTTAGGAAGTTTCAGGCAATATGTAAAGATTGGTTTAATGTGCAGCATCACTCACTTCTGACAATTAACATCTCTCTGCAATTCCAGTTTAAAATGTAAGTTTGTATCCATCATAAGAAAGTTGACAATATTATTTGAATTTAAACGTAGGTTATGAATTCCAATTAATTTGCTCAGCCTTCCTAATGAAGGGAAAGGTGTCGTTTTCTCTATATACAATATTTTAATGGAAAAGTACAGTATCTTAATATTAAACATGTTATGTTGTTTCTACGGCTGTAGGATGTGTAAAATACTTCACTGGCAGTAAACTACTGCAACAAGAAGTTCTGAATGAAAAAGATCTCCCTTGGTCAACAAATCAACAAACCTACTTCCTCTGAAAGCTGTATTTACTTTGAATAAGTTCATTAAATTCAGGAAATTTTGCTTAAATAGTAGGATTTTCACAATAGCAACAAAAAAAAAAAAAAAAAAAGGGAAAATATTACTATCTTTTCACATATTTGGTTCGACATGCTTTTTTCCTACTCTTTAATGTCATAAATGCCTCTAACATTGAAATGACACAAATAGTTAAAGGAACTTCTAATAAGCCCATAAAAATTTACAATACTAATATATAACTTAGAACAGTGGAAAGAAAGATTTTCTGAAACAAGACTTCAAAGTAATTCTCTAGACATCAACAGAGTTTCACGGGGGAAATATTTCTTCCTTTCATTTTAGCACAAGGCCTATACCTACTTTGGGCAATCTCAAAACCTATCCTGTGACAATAATTTATGCTAAAAGTGCAAGTGGCATGGGAAACTGTGCTCTTCTTCTGTAAGAAGTACAGAAATTATAAAAAGCATTTTAAGAAGGTCAAGTCATATACGGGTGTGTGTTGGTGGAGAAAGACAAAGAGCCTGGAGCAGCGTGCAAGAAGAACCTTGCTGGACAAATAACTGGAAAAACAAGTTTTTATTACATTGATTCCCTTGGTATATTTAAAATCTAGTATGCTTAAAACTCATGCTTGTCCTGAATCAAATGCAGTTGAGGTTAACATGAATTTAAGTCGAGATGTAATAAGAATTGCTAGAAACACAGGAATACAAAATCCCAGAAAGTGACCGAAAAATCCTAAATGTGTGCAAGCCAATAAACGCAGGGAATTGTTAATACCCCTGCAAGGGGACTGTACAACTGAAATTGCAGGAAAGGAACTGGCACAAGAGGAAAATAAATCAAAGGCTAAACAAAACGTTTACATAGAAGAGAAAAAAGAATAAATTAATCTAGAAGCTGTCAAGGAACTTGGAGAATGTAATGTACTGAATGAGGCAATGCCACAAGGAAACAAATGTGGAAAGAGATAAGAAAAGTGATGAGAATGCAGTAGGAAAAGCGTCAAGGAATGACATAACTGATGAAGTAAAACACGAAAAAATGGGCAATAGGATGGGACATATGTCAGTTGCGAGATCATCAGTGAATGCTGCAGATCCTTTTCACATCAAGAAGGAACCTGCCCCAAAAGCAAAGGTTTCCACTGCTTCTCATCCAGGTTTTAGTCACACACATTGCATCTACTTGTCAAAACACCTGAGAAGAGGTGCTCTTCAATTACATGACAGTTGTAACACCTTAATGGAAGCCTCTGCATTCTGAATAATTTATTAGTTATTTAGAATAAGAAATACCATCAGGAAGGAAAAATTTAGGATCTGGTTTGGGATGAAGAGCTGGTATTGATGTTTTATAAAGCCAGGAACAAACTAAATAACATCAAGAACATGACAGTTTCTATGCTACTTAAAAATAGCTCTGTGAACGCTGTGAAAGAACTGTATGAAGTCAAGTCATTCAAATTTCAAGCTGATATAGGAAATACTCACTTTTGCTGCTGAAACCAGAGGGGTTTGTACATTGACACAAGTGACAGATTTCTGTATCCAGCTCCAGAATATCCACAGTTTAGAGCAGTTTTCTCTTCACTTCCAATGCAGTGTTCATCTAACGAAAATTAGGAATGAGAAATTAGGCGTTTGTTCTCTAACTTCTGACAGTTGGTTTCATTTTGTCACTTCTTCAAGATGTTTGTATTTTGTGGTAAATTATCCTTATGTCTAGAGTCTACTTTGAGAACTTAACTCTCAGGCAAAACTAGTGCCATGACCAGTTTAGCCCTTACAAAGGTAAGCTAATATTAAAAGCAAGTCTAAATCTTTTTATCTTCTCAGAAATACCGTGATTGTTTTACTTTGAGCGTACAGACTAAAATAGCGATGTGAAGACTTACTTTTGCTTGTTTAATTTCCAGTGAGATTAACTTTGACGTGCATATGCAACCCCATAATCCTGTGGAACACAGCTCCAGATCAGTCCTGAAGTTTTGTTAACTCATACAATAAATACACTGGTGTTCTGGAAGCAGAAAGGCTACTGCTTGGCTTTGTTTAAAAATCAGAAGTCATGCCAGACAATTGCAATTGTCTTTAAAGCAAGCAGAGTTCCTTCAGACAAGAGTTATGAATACTAGATGAAAAGGACAGTGGAATTGGAAGTCAGTAAAAAAAGAAGAGAAATGAAAAACATATTTAATTTGCAGAACAGCAAATTATTTCAAGTCACTGAAAACGTTTTTACTAATTAGTATTTTATACATTAAAATACTATTAAAATGGTACCATTTATTAAAAATGGTTGGCTGAATGGAATTTAATAAAATATTATTTTCTTTTAATACATGGAACTATGCCTTGAAATTGTCTTGACAACATGTGCAAATTACATGTATATTCAGGTTGTCTGGTTTACTGGCAAAAACAACACAACCCATGACTTCCAACACTGCAAGCACCCCAAGATCTGAACCTCGAGCTGTCTCACCTCTTTCAGCACTAGTAAAGGTGCTGAAGACAAAAATGTTTTTTCACAGAAATACACACAGATGTCCCCAGTGTGTTCTGATTGGCCTACCACTTGAAAACACTGTAGATTCCAATAAAAGTAACAAAACCTCAAGAACAACTATCAGCTGAAATGTGGCACTAGAGTGAGATACACTGGAACAAACATCACATTTGCTCCACCCCACAACCTTGGATATACATGACACACACTGATCTGTGTTACAGCATTAATTTGCCCAGGCCTACAGTGGAGAAAATGGGTAAATTTAAAGGGTTGAGATGCGAAGTTAAGTCTTTTAAAAGTATAATTATTCTTATTCTCTGGGTTTGACAGGTGTAGGAGCTCCCAATATTAGATACACATTAAAGCACTGGCCTAAAATTAAGTTTCATAAAAATGCTCTTACTTGAAAAACATACTCTAAGTATGTGTCCTTTCAAAAGGATATATCTTTACCAACTATTAAAAGAAAAAAACAAGTATTTTACTGCATTTATTGTCATTTATGCTAGAGAATAAATACTTATACAGGTGTATGTGATACTGGTGAAGAGAAAGTTAAAGCTGAAAAACCCTAGTAAAGATTCTTAGTAAAGGTACATTAAAAAAAAAAAAAAGGCTTAAAAACTCCACATCCACAGACTCATTAATTTAGGGTAATTTGCACCAAGTTAAATGTATAATTTAATGTGCAAAATCAATACGACAGGAAAGTCACTGAATAACGGTACATATAAAAAATGAAATAATATTCTCATATTCCTCCCACACACTTTCATGGGAAATCGAACTGTAATCTCCTTTAAAACCCCCCACATTATATTTGCAAACTGAATCATACAGACTTAATTGCATTACAATGGGTATAATAAATAAAATCCACATATTATCTAATTTCCTAGTAAGCTTCAGTGTGCAATAATGAAATAAAATGCTAAGACAACCAAAGGAATCTGTAAGAAATCCATTTCCAAGACTCCCATTAGCAATTTGAGGGCCTTTTGCAGTTTATTGACTCAGCAAGAACTCCTACTGCTCTAACAGTAGCTGCACCAGGTAAGTTACACAGCACGTCTTTCTACACACCTTTCTATCTTCAGAGTCTCACACGCTCAAAATAGGTTTTAAAGTCCCAGTCAAACCATCATTTGCAAACTTATGGACATCAGGAGAGTACCTGATCACTGTATATATTAAGAACTGCATCTTTTCTTTACACTGCATAGACCCCGGAATCGCACAAGAATCATCAAAGTTGGAAGAGACCTTCAATATCCAGCACCAACCTAAGCCAGCCCACAACAGTCACCCCTCAACCATATCCCCGAGTGCTCCAGCCAGGTGCCTCTTGTCTCTTCCAGAGACAGTGACCCCATCACCACCCTGAGCAACTTATTCCAATGCCTGACTGCTCTTCCAGTGAAAACGTTTTTCTAATATCTCATTTGAACCCCTGCCGGCAAACCTTTAGGCCATTTTTGCTGGAACCACGTAATCAGGGCATAACACACTATTGTGACTAGATCCAAAGCAACTTTGAATAAGGACATCTTAAAAAAATACTGTACTACCTACAAGAAACTTGGGAGGCATATTTTTCTGTAATGCATAACATAATACATATATTTGCCTGGAGTTAAGTTAAACAATTAATTATTTTTGATTTAAAAGCACTTGAACTCTCCTTGCATTTTCTAGGAAACAAATTTCAAATATTTGGTCAGTTTTCCTCATTAGGAATGTATTGCAATTACTATCAGATTTATTTTTTCTATACATATGGCCTTCTAAAGGTGGCTTCCATCAAATAACAGGTTACCTAATAATTGTATTACATCAACCACTTTGGTGACTCTAAGATTAGGACAAGGCTATCAGTCACTCTGAGTTCTAGGCCATATGATATTAACTTTTTCAGCAGAAATATAATTTAGTTGTCTAGTTGGAAAGAAATATGGCTGTATCTTCTGAATGGGATCTGGTTGCAGACAAAATCTGCCATTTCATCTTCACTTAAAAAAAATAAGCACACTGTAATATTTCCTAGGTGTGTCCCATAGGGAAAACAAAGCAACACAATACATTCTTTAGTTTTCCTTAGGTTTACATCTGAAAAAATAAAAACGTTCTTGTATTCATTGTCCCATTGTATCTCTGCTAGATCAGATAAAGTGGGTATGTTCTTGCTTCCTTTGAAGTTCTATCACTCATCTCAGTGATAGAGGGATTTAAACTGTGTATTTAGACAGCATCTAAACAAAAAGCTTGAAAAGCATTGTATGTAGTTTATGCAGTAATATCCACCCTTCATTTATAAGTACAAGATATCTTGTTCTGTTATGAAAGTACATGAATTATTAGAATGATCACTGAAAAGCTCACGATCATAAGATCATTTACCATTAGACTACATTGTTTCTTATCAGTAGTTTTTTCCTGTCTCATGGGAACACTGTTTAAATTTAAACAACTAGCCATTGAATAACCATGGAAGGGGTTTTTAAGATACGTTAGAATTCCTATTCTTCCCAAAGGCGTTAAAATTTTGCTGAGACACAGCATCCTGGAAAAAATATCTGATTTATTTATTAAAGAAAAGGCAAAGTGGCTCAGTAAGTTATCTAAGCCTGGTATCAACTGATTCTCAAGGGTACTTAAAAATATAACACAAGTCTGGCCAAAATTAATGTGTGGGAACTCACTCATTTAACAAATATAAGGAAATGAACTACTTTGCTGTACACTTCCTACAGTTCCCCCTTTCTTTCTCAGTCCCATTTGAGTCTCCACCTTCTGCACCACCGCCTAAAGTGACTTTCCTATATCTGTACATGCACTCTCTTGAAAATCCAATGATGGGAAAATTGCAGGGCTCACCCACCAGGTGTTGATGCTGTCAGGATGTGGGAAAAAATTCTTGCACAGCCTGGTGAAGAAAAGTGGTGGAACTGTTCCTTGGCTAATGCAAATTCAGATGTTCTGTCAAATCTCCTTCTGAACAGTATGAAGAGTCTGTGCATACAAACTGATCTTGAAAAATCCTCCTCAAACTCCAATTTTAGTAAATAAAAATTTAGGTGAAAGTCCTGAGTATTTAGAACGATCCTGTTGTCTAAATTACGCTCCAGAATTTCTTGCATTTAAGATGAGTTTGTACACACTAATGGGATGTTTAAAAATTGGAAAGAAATGTATCAGTATAACTGCATATATACTCTCTCCTGGTATAAATTATGTCAGGGATAATTATGTTTCTTCTCTTTAATAACCTTTATCACTCTAACTTGAAATAGGTTTGGGCTCCCAAAGCACCTGAAATGCTGAACTTTGATTACATGCATATAAGTACATTCCAAATATAACTCTCAATTGCTGTTGAAGGATGGAAGATGGGAGAGGAAATCTCCTCTGACAATTTTAACATTAACCAATAAAAAAATTTCCAAAAAATAGTAAATTATAACCTACTTTGAGATGCTCAGGTAGCCAGCAAACCATCCACAAAAGCAAAGAAAAATCTCTGCTGAGTTTGAGAAAATATGAAACAGCACCAATTCCCAATTTTATTTACCTGTGTTTATTGTCACCAGAAGGACGGCTGTGCTCATTAGAAGGAAACTAAAGCTGGCTCTCTGGGCTCGGTCCTGCTCTCACTCGGACTTGTGTGAGCAGAAATAGATGTAGTACAGCCCACCTATTCTAGAATCATGGTCTCTAAATCACACGTTCATTACACCTCAGACTAAAGATTCTATTTCAATGAAAAACAAGACTTCTCTTGGTTAATAACCACATAGACATCTCAAGAAAGGTAGTGCTGGGGGAAAAAAACAGAATTTTTTCCTCCCTTTTCCTTTGATATGTTGGAAAATAACGGTATAGTCAGAGGGATAGACATGATTTGTTATCAAGGACTATCTATTCTTTTGTCTGTATTAGTAAAGGAGTTTACAGTAATAAATGAGCAACTGTAGACTGCAGCATAAAAGAAGAAAACTCAGAGACACACAATTTAACAGCCTGATAACCTGCAACACGTTTCATAACCTAATTTTATCCTGTGTGAATGTGTGTTAGGGGAGAAGCCACTGCCTAAACATTCTTAGACCATTCAAGGAGTCCTTTGCTTTGAGGTATGAACAAAAAACCTGTTCTCCAATACAACCTATGAAAGCACTGCCCTGCTGCAAGCACATACCCTGGTTACACAGGTGCACTGCTGAACCCAAAGGCACTGAGCAGGTTTGCTTTTGTGTCTCTGAGCTGTGCCTGTCACCAGGACAGTGCCTGCACTGAGCTGGGTCTCTGTGAGAGCTTTGCACAATGCACTGCCTATGTTGTTTGGATTTCTTTTCACCTTTCACAGTTTTACGTGGAATACAAGCATAATGACCCCCTCCACCCGAGCCAGGTATTTCCTGGTAATTAATTAATGGCAGTTAAGGGATTTTAGATTTTCTGTTGGCACACAACTTAATGAATTATCAACCATCAGGAAATACCCTCCCTACTTGTCCTATCTGCCAAATCCCCAATTAAGCATCTGAAGCCAAAAAGCAAACAACATTTTTATGTTGTTAGTTTCATTTATTTCAATTAAATTAATCAATTAAATAATGTAGTGTCTAAAATCTGAACAATAGGCAATTTGCATTGTGTAGCAGTGCCCACTTTTATTCATGGAAACAGACTATAAAATAACATAAAGAGAAAAATAAATGAAGTAATAAAAGAGATGGGCAACTCTGCCTACAATGCCTGTCCTTATTAAATTAACTATTTACTATGGGTATGTATAATATACTCATAAAGGTTGCTTATATCCAGGTTCTCACAATAATTTTGCAGCTGAGTACAAACGCTAAAAAGCCAAACATTTAACTGAAAATATTCATGTGTTTGATTTGTGTTTGCTGAATATGAAGGAAAATGCAAATAAAATGAGAGAGCAGAAAGAAAGGAGGGAAGAAAGGAGGGAAGGAGTGGGGGAAAACTGCTGAAATGCGTCTCATTTTGAGGAACTAAATTCACAAAACTATTTTAAAAAATGAAAGCAAATTGTTGCTGTTCACCTGGCACATTACAACTCAGAGATCAAATGGCACAGCCAGGATATTTGGGACTTCAGGTCAGTGCCTCTTGGCACAAGTCAGAACAAATATTTCAATAAAATTACCCTCCTGATCTCTTGGTCTCCTACAGGAGATTCTTATACACTTCAGTACGTATTAAAAGAAGGAATTCCTCCTGCAGAAATTATTCTGTTTTAAATGAAATGCAAAAACACTGATTACACCAAAGAATGAAAGCATGAGTATTAACACAGACACTGAATCTCAGGCACCCCAACCATTCCATGAACCTCTTGTTCACCATGTTGAAGGAGTGTCCTTAACTGCTTGGTTTTGAGCAGCTTCTTCATTTCTATTGCAGCTGGCTGAACTGGCCATCAAAAAAAAAATACACAACTTGAACAAAACATTTTATGGGAAAATTTGCCTCTTTTTTAAGATATTAAAATAAATTCCTTTCATTTAAAAAAAAAAACAACAGTCTATGTAGGAGCTGAGTAAATAAATCGTATTTCTACAGCCCACTCACTGAAACGAAATTATTCTCAGGTCTCACTGTTGTAAATGTCCAACCCACTTTACTTAGGCTTTGCATTTATGTCTTCCTCAGAGATCAAACCTAGTCTTAATTCTGATTGCCCAAGAGATGTGCTCTGCAATGCTGGGGATTGGGTGAGAAAATACTCAAAACTTCTTTTGATTTTCTTATTACCTTTCAGTCTCTTTCACAAACGTGGGACTCCTGAAAACATTGAGCATGACGAGCATTAGTGCCATTTATTACCTTACATCAGCAGCAGCAGCCAGAGCAAGAACAATGGGAGCAGTTTCCAGGAACGATGAGGAAGCCTTTGTTTGGATTATCCCTTGGTGCAGTGATTGCCATTGCGTAGTATCTTAAGCAGTAGGTAATTACTCATTTCTAGCCTCTGTTTCTAAAATGTCATTACAAGAAATGAAGATTTAATATCCTTAAAACAGACACCATCTCTTGCTTCACCAGAAACTTGGCTTACACCAAATCAAGCGTTATAAGAGAAGTTAAAGAAAGAGGTATATTGTTCACATTCTTTTTGCAAAAATGGAAAATAACTAGATTTATCAAACATTACTTACTTCCCTTAGTTATCCAACATTTCAAAAAGTGAGATGTCCTGCTAGAAAAATTACCCTTTTTTATTAGACTGCTTTAATTAATTTTTAAAAATACTTTCTAAGAACAAACACGTGTTCTTTACGTGCTTAATTAGGAGGAACCTGCAACACTGCCTAGGCAGTCAAAGACCTTGAACTGACGGCACTTAATGAACCAAAGTATTGTTGTTTTTCATCAAGTTTAATAGGTTTTTCAAGTTGAAAAGGAAGAAATGAAGGGTTGACAGAACATACAATTCCATTTCTTTTAAATAATTTTCTTTTCATCTTTTCAGAGAGACTTTCAAAAGCTGTTGACAAGAGACTTGCTACATTTCTGAAGCTGAAATAGAAGACAAACTTCCTTTTAGCTTCAGTAGCAGTGTATTTTTATTAACCCTAAGTTCTCTTGAAAATTCTTCCTGTAATTTTATATTTGTGCCTTAGCTATGGGTCAAGAAAGGTTTTGCAGCTGCAGTAACAAAACCTCTGAGTCAGTGGAATTGAATCTTTTGGGGCCAGCAGGTACTTAACACATGTACTGTAATAAGAGCCAATATTATGTTAAGAAACAAAGTGGATATATACAATATACTAATATTTAACAATTTTTCACTATATAGGCTAATAGACATAAATGTTAGATTGGACTGCAGTTACTTACCCTGTTAAAATGAATTCCCATGTTTCATTCTGGAGTAACTGAACCACAGAAAAATGCCTCTCTCAGCACTTCTTTTAGTGTCAAAAGTCTGCATCCATCTATTTTTTTCTTTAAGAAAAAGAAGAAATGTGTCCTTCTAGATAGCCAGTTTCACCTTTGCAACCACCACATGAAAGCAAAGCTACAGGAGCCAAGTTTTAAATATGCTAGAACTCTACATGCTTCTAAATGAAAGTCCTTTTGAATGTATTAGAATTCATTTTGGGGGAAATTTTTTATGCACATGAGCAGCAAGGCTTTATTTAAAGTGTTTTTAGTATTAGGTACTCTGCTACCCATGTTGTTATGATTCAAAGTATTGTCATTATGATTAGAAAGTGGAGCCACACACAGAATAAAACAAACGTCTGCATCCCTATTACACACGACCACTGTCCTTCTACTTCAATCCCAAGACTACTCTGATTTACAGCAGCAGTCAATGGCTCCAAGGAACTGAAACTACAGGAAAAGGGCATGAAACATCCTGGCCACTTTCCTTCTGCAGATTAACTAGGCAATCAAGAGAAGCTAGGGAAAGGAGACACCATTGGTAAGGTACAAACAAGTGCAACTTGTCTCTGAGGCGTGGATACAAAAAAAAAGGAAATTTAGCTCCAAAAATCCTCCCATATACGCCAAGGTTGCATCTGCCTCTGCATCTAGCACAGGATTTTATAATAAAATACATCAATGTCAGAACTGACAGATTTAAATTCCTACGTTAAACCAATGTTTGTCCAAGTGTAGGCATGTGGATGAATCCAGATTTTGTTTTTCCTCTTCCAGCTATAGAGAGAGCTGTCAGAACCCAGTGCATCCGAGCAGCACAAACCTAAAGATATCCACAGTAGGCACCAACACCAAAGATAGTGACCTACAGACAATGCTTTTGTGAGGCTTGCACTGCCTATGCACTGAATGCTCCAAGCTCAGCCTCAAGCCCTTGCAGGGAGCATCAAGTGCGTGCTGCCAGCACTGCAGGGATGATTGAGTACCTGCTTCAGGCAGGCCAGAGGCTCCAGAGAGCTCCCACGGGAAGCAGCAGCCCCTGGATGCTGAGGGGCTCTGTGCCACACGAGTGAGGTTACCCAGCTCCTGGCCAGTGGTGCCTCACATCCAGCCCGCTTAGCAGACAGGGAGGGCACATCTCTAACAAGTTGTTCTTGTACTCTCACACAGGTAGACTATTTCACGTTTCCTCAAAACACTGCATGCAACTTCAGCATCCCTTCTGTGGCTCTGAACCTGATAGGAAGATGGTTTTGGGCAGGAAGGAAGTAGTTTTAATGAGCAAAAATCCACTTTTTCATCAATAAGGGATCACAATGCCTGTTCAACTACTTGAGTATCCACTGAAAGTTTGCATAGGAAACCTGTGAATCAAACATTAAACAAACCCAACAATCAAAATTAAATATCTATTGAAAGGCATCTAAATGTGGTCAAGCACATCAAAATGCATATATGTATACTTTCAATTCAGTTAACCACACATAGCATAAGTTCAACACATGATCTATTGTGGCTGCACTAAGCAGGTATGAGTTCTAAGCCACTACAAGTACATGATTTTTAGATGGGCAGAAATACACAAAGTCAGTATAGAAATAAGCAGCAAAGCAGCAGGACTGAAAACCTGTGAAGTAAAGACAGATATCCACACAATATTAGTTGATTATCCGCTTTTCTTATAAAAGTATGCCAAAAATAAAATATTTGTAAACAAGGATCATTCAACACCAGAATTCATGAAGGTGCTAGTTTGCTGCAAAACCAGTCTACAGCACTAAGCAAAATACTACATGATAAAACAGTAAAAGCTACACATACACACAAAATTCTTTGCTGAAAAATGTCCTCATGTTTCCAGCCTTTCCAGAAGGTAACTTAAAAACATGGTCCCAGATCTTTTGGATCGGCCTTCAGGACTCCAAGGTCAGAGAAACAAGCTGCAATTGGAAAGGGTGTAATGAGGTAAGGTCATGAAAAATGAATAGGAACATGACCCAGCACTACAGAGCAGTGAGGTACAAAAACAAACGGGATGGGAAGGCGCCAGCCAGCATGCTTTCCTATCTAATCAGCTGTGGCTCTGATAAAGGAGGAAGTAAGTTAAGGGAGGGAGTCTTCAGCACTTAGAACAATCCCCAAGATTCCATTTCTGCACTGGTAATGTAGTGTCTTTAGGATGCAGGCCAAAAGCATAACTAAAAGGAAGCTTAGCAATCACAAATTGTCAGCTACATATTTGTTCATGGATAATACTGACCTGTTTGAACCAGGACAGCAGATACTGCTTTTCCCAAGTTGCTCAGCACTGCCAGCACAGCGCTGCAGTCTCTGAAGGCTCACAGAACAACACGATACCCATCTCTACCCTGGCAGGGCTGTGCAGGTGCATTAGGGCACCCAGTTCTGTGCTTTCTCACTTCAGTTCTCCTTAAACATTCAATGACATTTCAAGCATACTGTTCTCATTCCTCACTTTTGGTAACATTAACACAGTCACTGTGTTCTAGGAGAAATCTGGCTGAATCTGAGTTGTGAAGAAGTAATGTTTCTTCAGATTTCTCCAAATGCTGTGAAGAAGGTATCAGATTTAATTAAATTAAGGGGTGATGAAGCCAGCTTATTGCAGCTATGCAGGTTAACTAAGACCTGCCATCCACCCAGCATGAGGATGCACAGGCGACACAGGCCTACAAGAACCAAATATACATTTGCTGTTCTCTACGGGCTAGTATTTAAGGCAAAGTGAGCAGTAACACATTGCCATGGCTGACTACCTGTAGCTACTTTTGTAACAAGAAAAATGAATTCCAAAAGAAAAAAAATCCCAGCAGGTCTTGTACTGTAGAGACAAGTGAATAGATGAATAATTACTTATATCATAAGCTATTTCATTGTTCCTTGCTGTTCCTAATTTGCATTTAATTTTGCTATTAATTTTTCCCTGTCAGGTACCAGATGTCATGTTTTGCTACACTTACCTCTTTTATTTTAGTTTCTTTACCCTCCTGTGTTCCAGACAAGCCATGATGTTATTACTTGCATACTGAAACCCAGGATAGTTACTATGGCCTTCATTGGGCTTTCAGCAGTAAGCATATATGATATTCAAAAGATGGCAAAGGTCTTCAAGATCATTTCTTATTCCAATTTTGTCATAAACGGCATGATCTACATAAGCCTGCCTATGTGCAACTGAGAAGAAGTATTTCTAGACTGCTACTATTTAAAAAGAAGGAGTAATGAATGACAGAAAAGTTCTGGATATTTCAAAGACTGAATCCTCCTTGCTTGTGAACATTCTTGCTTTTTCTATATAAGACTTGTTTTAGTATTCATTATCTCCTTCAATATTGCCTGTGAATCTGAAAATGTATGAGTTAATTGCATGTGCTGTTGTGTGTTAGTTTTTGAACAAGCTGTGTGCTTTGGGAGAGGCTGATTTCTGTTGTCAGGCAGCAAGTTGTTTTGTTTCTTGTATGGAGAGGCATAGTTTTCTACTGCTGCACAAAACAAACAAACACAGAACTGCTGTCCAAACGTCCCTATGCCTATAAGGATTCTCCAGGCAGGCTCCAAATTTTTTTGAGAATTCGTTCGTAACTATATTTCAGTGCTCTGCTGCATTAATTCTGAAAAACACTCCAGAGCAGAACTGTAACATATTTGAAACAATTGCTTTGGCTTTGATTCAATAATTACTTTAATGAGAAAAGTGAGCTGTTTATATTAAGATATCTTGCTTACACAAGACAAGCTGCTTCACCACAGCCAGAATTCATTAACCATTATTAAAGCTGGTATACAGAAAATTACAGGCTCCAGCTTCCCAGGATTAGTTATTTTAAAAAGGCTTTAAAGCAAAGTAGCTCATTCATTTGCATGCAGAGTAAACTACATGTTCATGAACATTGATTTGAAAAAGACTAATGTATTTGCCTCTTCACCTCTAAAAGCAAGTGATTGAATAAAATCTATTTGAGTATATCAAAATTAATGAGAAAGGTGGTTCAACTGAATATTCCACTAAATTCTAGATTATGTTCACATCTCAATAAGTGTCTTCTGTTGTAGCCTGGATAAAAACATTCTGAGTTCTGTGGTTTGCTCAGTTCCATGTGATCCGTCATCATCATTTTATAGTCAAGTGCAAAACATCTTTTGAAAAACAACCAACCTGAGAGTATTCCACACTTCAAAGTTACTTAAACCATGCTAGAAAAACAACAAAACTAAAATCCAGAAAAGAAAAAACCTTCAAAAGTTTATAATAAAAACATTAGGAAAAGATCTAAGTAAATTATTTTATTTCTCAATTATTTCTAAGTCTCAGTATGAATTTCAAGAAGACTTGTTTTAAATGTTTACTTAAAGTCATAAGGCAATATGCATAAATTATTGGGCTGCAGATGAGGCTGATCAGCCTAGCATTTCTCTTTCAGCAAACGAGCCTCTCCTTTCACAGAGGATTATGAACTCGGAATTATCTTGGGACATGTTTGCTTATATGTTTTTATTTGTTGCTACAGTCACTTTTATTTCTTTTTCTTTACCTTCCCAGCCAAGCAAATGATTGCTTTTATGTTCTCTGGATTGTTTCACGACTAGAACACCTCAAAATATTTTGACAGCACGGCTATTTTTTTCTTTCTTCATATTATGGGGAAAGGAGGAGCCCTAATATTCCTTAGGAAAAAAAGAGAAATTTCATAAACTGGAAATTTCAGACTGTCATGACATGTCTATACAAAGGATGTTTTGAACAAGACAAAAGTCTCTACTGTTCATATTCTGATGTCCTTATTATTTCAAACTAGGATGGAAAACTCACAAGAAATAATAGCTTCTTTCTATGAAATGAGATTCCTGGAAAGAAAAATCAGGCAGTGAAGAATGACAGCTATAATTTCCAAACTTCGAACACATGGCATAAATCAGCCGACATGCTGGAAAGCCAGCCTCTCCTCTCTGGGCAAGGAGAGGGACCGGCAGCAGAGTAAAAACCAGCCAGAAACCAGGAAACAGACTTGCTTTCTGCCTCTGGCTGGACCTCAGGATGGGGTTAGCATAGTCAGAAAAGGTGGGACTGTGAGGCACTTCCTCAGTGTAAGAAAGGGAATCACTTGGCCAAAGAGGGAAGCAAAAGCGTTAAGTTGCTTTTATAGCTGCTGGCTTCTAGCACGTGTGAAAAAGAACCCAGACCAACAGAACAAAGTCGGCTGGATTACTGAGGCACTGATGCTGGAGAAGCCTTTTCACTCTGTCTCCTATTCACTAGAGCACCTCTTCCACAGTTCCTGCTTCCCCAAAAACTGCGGGAGACACTTCCTGCAAAGCCATCTTGCAGTAATCACTGCAAGTTTGTTATTTTTGACCACATTAATTCATATTTACCAATCTACTATTCCTTAAATAATGACTTGTCCCAAACAAACTGGTGTGATTCTACAGTCTGCTTCTGAATACCTTCCTTGATGAAGTCCCCTGAGTTTAAAACTTTTCACCACTATAGGAACAGATGTATTTATTCCAAATGGCAGAAATAATGGCAGCTCTTGGGATTATAATCTTCAAAAACTGTGCTCAGTAATTGAAGTTTTAATGCTTGCAACCAATGCATAACTATGCCAGCATTTCCAATGATATGCAATTTATGTGATTTTTGGAAAAGAAACAAAAACTACTGTCACTTGATTTACTGCTTCCTTTGATAACCCCTTGTCTATGCAATTAATCATCAGTCATGAAATATAACCATAAGTTACAAATAATATGATGCAGACACTTGTCCAAGCATGTAAGTCACTTTTCTAACAGTAAGTTGTTGCTTGGTATGAGGATTTTTGGCTTTTCTGAATTAAGATAAAGAAAAAATAGGCACTTGACCTGTCAGCCAAGAGGCCATGAAACCCTTGATATTAAACAAGCAAAGATGCAGCTGGTCAATTTGCTCTTCATATATTTCAAAAGAAATTAGTCAAAGAATTTATTAAATAACAGTTGTTTTGTGAGCCTTTTCTACATTATTTTTTCCACATGTGCCTTAGTTGTGGTTCCAAAAGGAGGCTTTTTTCTCAGCAAGAGCACATCTGCTCCAGGGGCCTATTTCTCAACCAAAATAACAGCTCACTATAAGCAGTATCAAAATTAATTACCATGTAAATGATTCTGTTTTGACAAATATGATTTAATGAGGAGAATAAGTAGTTCTCTAGAACTAATTGCTTCTTTGTAAACAGACAGAACTTTCATTCAACCAAACATAAAAAGAAGGATTAAATCTGAATACCTAATTTTGATTTCACGTTTAATGTTTGTGCTTGTTATTTAGCTATTCTCCATCTGACTTATATCCTTCAGGAATAACAGTTAGGCACAGAGAAACCCTCCCAAATTAAAATATGTGTAAATGGATTTTCAAAGATTTTTTTAAAGCTCCAACAGCTTTTTTACACATTTGGATCATTAAATATTGAAAGTGTGCATTGGCAATTAATAGCACACCAGAATGGGCATATTTTAGAAATTCAGAGGTTTGGTTACATATAATAAATTAAACTGAAATGTTAGTGGGGTGAAGGTTTTAAATCCACCCCCTCACCTCTATAAGATTTTGTTTTAACTTGGATAATAATAGCAGTATGAATAAGGAGAGTTTTGCTTTGTCCTTTTATTTTCACTAGTGGAATTCCCACAAATTTAATCAGAGTTGGATTCTGAACAGGCATATTCCATTTAAAGTAAAATAGAAATATATGTCAAAAGCTCTCCTAAATATACAGAGACCCAAATATAAAGTTTCAGCAAACATCTCTTTCCAAATACTCAGGATTTTATATTATTGATCAATCTGGAGACAGAGTGAATTATTCTATTGGGACCCTTCTTAGGGTTATACACAGTGTGATGACCTGTGATGATAAAAATGCAATACTAAGGGTGAGATACTGATAGAATGTTCTTGAACCACCATAGCAGAGAGGCCATCAAGGCCTCACAGTCCTGAGGTGCTGGGTTTTCCCTTATCCTGCTCACTAGTCCTTTAAACACACCCTTTTGTCCTTCTCATACATAATTATATATTGCAGGCTGACATCATACACAAGCATGTCACCAGCCTTGTTGGCTATTACCATTAAGGGATCTTCCTCAGGAGAAAGAAGAAGAAAATAGAGTCCAGTTGCTTATATATGAGAATTCTGGAATTTCTCCTCTACCGGGATGGCACAAACTGCTGGAAAATCCTAGGTTGACCTTACAACCTTAGCAACATGCCTGTAACCACAAAATACAACAGATATTTTGCATTGTTTCACATAACACCCAAGAACCAAGAGTCAGCACATCTATCACCTGCAGCCAGAAGACACTTGAATTTTATCATCTCCCAATTTGCTGTGACTAATTTATTTTGCAGGTGCGTTTTTGAAAATTACTTACATTGAAAAAAACCCAACCAAACAAAAAGAAACCTTCTCAGCCACTGGTTTGTCTATTTGCAAATGTGGGGCTTTGCAAACCCGATGTCATAGTGGTATAATTATAATATTGGTTTCATGACTCACTCAGTGATTACATGCTAACTGCTAACTGGCCACTCCTTGTCACTCACTATTTGCCAACAGAGTGTTTATCTAAACCAGAGTGTGCTGACCAAAAAGCACATGCTGTTAAAAATGCACTTAAATTAAATCATGAAGTTACTCCTTTTTTTTTTTTTTTTAATACCCCTGTGTAATTTTTGCATGCGTAACACAAATACTGGAGTTGTGTATCCCTTACATTGTAAAATCAAAACAGTATTTGGTTTAGTTTCAATTCCTTTCCATTGCATTTATAGCCAGACCTAGGAACCAACCACAGAAAAGACTCAGCGCCTTCAGATCTGCCCTGACTTTGGAGCAATAATACCTTGCTAAGCCCATCCCTGAAGTGTGTTACCACAAGACTGACCACAAAGGGTGAGATGCTCCCTAGAACTGAGACAGAGCTCTACACACTTCCCATTTTTCTACTGAAGGAGAAGGGGGGAATGAGAGGGGGAGAGTAGGAGATTGCTGGGGCCTTTATCAAATCACACCACCCTTGCTCCGCCAGGATTTGCCTGCCACGTGCCAGTCCCCACAGGGTGGGGAAGTGGCTTTTCTTCTCTGCCACCTATTTTCCCTCAGGTTGTACCAGGTGAGCTCCAATGCCCATCAACAGCTCAGTGCTGTGCCCTCAACAGCACGGAGCTTGCTCAGCCTGTGCTCGAGCAGAAGCACACAGAGCTGTCCCAGGCCGGGATGCTCCAGCCCTCCTTCCGTGTGAGGCCGCGGCAGCGAGCCCCAAAGCATTCCCACAGGACAGACCTGCAACCTCCCCTGCATCAGGAGAAAGTACTACAGCTCTACTAAACCAGTTCTCACGTTTATAGTACAACTGTGTCATCTCAAGATACTTGGAAAGTTCAGATAATGACAGAGTACAAATAAACAGCAAAACCGGGTGCTTTTGGGAAATTAAATTCAACTTCCTGTAACTAATACAGCAAGGCCAAACTGAAGCAGGAATAAAAATTGTAAAAACACCAGAAATGTTGTTCAAACAATACTTAAATACTGAGCTTACTTACCATTGATGTAAATGGGACAACTGGCTGCTTGTAAAACCATTGACCTTCGGCCAATCTGCTGGTTGCATATAGTTGCCATACACAGTTTGATCTACACAGTAGTGTAGGACAGCAAAACTAACACAGCTTTGCTACAAATATAAGCTGAGAGGTACAGAATCCATAATCATTGTCAAGAGATTCCCAGACCACAGACCAACTTCCAGTATTCTGTTGAGGTGTGGTTCCTTCTACTCAGCCCCTGTGAGAGGGGCTGAACACTGGAGCAGGTTGCCCAGACAGTTTGCAGTCTCCATCCTTGGACACCGGCACAGGGGAGCTGGCCCTGGACAACCTGCTCTAGCTGATGTGCTCTGAGTAGGGACCCTTAACCAGGTAATCCCAACAGGTCCTTTGCAACCTCAACGCCTCTGGAATTCTAAAGGAAGGGCTCTCAGACACCAAATCCAGAACAGTGGAGACTTCTATATTTTACTGAGTTCTAAAGATGCTAAGAAATAACCTTTTTTTTTTTTTCTCCTCGGTTCTTTTTGAACTAGAACTTCTAGACACAAGTAAAGCAACCCTGGTGAGAGCAACCTTTATATTTGAGATGCCTACTATAATGATAATTTATCTTCATTTATGACCTTAAAACAAGCCTGACTTGCATTACAGTATATTTGAAAATACTTTTTTTCTAAAAAGCTGCATGTTAGGAAAAAAACTCCCAAACTAAACAAAAAACATGAGGGAAATGGTTCCTCTTACAGTTCCATTTTTAGCAGTAAGCTTGACATGACCTTGAATTTCCCATGATATAATCAGACATAAATAAGCACAGTTACTGATGAGATTTTACTTCTTAATGGGGAGGACAACTCATGTACCTTTGTAGTCTGATTTCACCCTTATAGTTTTCTAGATGCACTTTTTCTTTAAATCCTCAAAACTGATGTATACTTAGAAATACTCTACACTTAAGAGTACTCTCTATATGCATATATTCAGTTTTCTATATTTATATATTGAGTCTGGGTTATATCTAGAATATTAAGGTTAATTTTTGTAAAAAAAATGCATTATAGATGAAGTATTAACCTAAAGAAGACCCATGATATGACAGTGTTCTAAGTGGCTTGACTGTAACACTGACAGAAATATTTTGGAGCACAGGTAACCTCTGATTTTATTTTTTTCCTTTGGTACAGGCAAAGAAACAAGCATTCTTCTCAATAGTGAGGTTTTCCTATGTTGAAGGAGCAAGAGTAATTATGGCTTAAGAATTATTATTATTCAAGAAAATTAAAACAAAATAAACTTTTCCATGTGATACCTTATGCAGAGCAAAATAAGGTGTCTGTAGATACCAGAAAAATTCTGGTGCTTTTCAAAGAATATTTATCATTTCACCACTTAAACTGATAGTTGAGCTGGACAATAAGACGTAAGTTCCTTTTTGTTCAGTTCAGCTGCAGGAATGTCTTAGCTTTTCATCTAAATAACCAATACAAGGTAAGGACTTAAGGTTCAAAAATGGAAAGAACTCCCCTGATTCTTCTCCATTGTGAAAATCACTCATGTATGACTTAGCTTTATAAGTCATTAACTTTTGATCTGATCTAAAAACATTCTTTAAAAGTCCATGGGAAGCTCTATTGTCCATCCCTGTTCACCAATAAGCAAATGTCATTGTACCCAAGGACAGCTAATCATCCAAAAGTCAAAAGCAATGCCAAGTAGTTACAGCAGTAAGAAGCATTTAGTGATTCTCTTAAAATTTTTTTAAACTCAAGAGTCTTGAGTAGAAGAGGCTCATGGATCAGCAATTCAGAACTCAGCTGATAGCCTATATGTCCATAATACTTCTGACACACTTACAGCTAACTTCCTACAGCTTTCTGCCTCTGGCTTTATGTGTTCAGCTTTAGATATCTGAAGGATTCAAGTTTGGTTCTTAGTAAGAGTGGCTAATTTTGGTTCTTAGTAAGAGTGACTAATATTGCAAACTAAGAGGTAACTATGCAAGTAACTTAAAATACTTAAAGCAGAAAACCAATATATACAGCTATGCATAAATTATCACTATTTTAGACAACAAAGAACTTTTTGAAGTTACTTTTTTAGACATTCTTATTGCCCAGTAACCCAGAAAACCATTTTGTACTACGAAATTAGCACAACCCAAGGTACAGACCAACTGGTCTTATGGTCTATTACAAAGCAAGTGAGATAGGTAATAAAAATATTCTATTCATGGAGGCTGTCTCTATGCAGGAAGCTTATTCATCTACATTAAGAACAAAACACTTCTGATACTATCAAAAACAGGATGCTGGGAGAATAGAATGTAATATTTTGGACTTGTGTCTAGGGAGATTCACTTTCATTTGAACAATTTACATGGAAACAGAAAAGTTGAGATTGTTTGTAAAAATACCTGTGTCTGAGGCTCCAGTTTTGACACAGGTCGGAAGAATCATGCCGCAGCATCAAGAAATCACCTTGCCTCACCTAACTAAGGCTGCTTAAAACTCATACATGCTCCCATATCAGGCACCAGAGTGAAGGCAATCCACCCCACCACGAGCAATCACCTTCAGGAATTTTGATATGAATAAGAGAACCCAGCTCCATGAGTCACATCAGTGAATACTCAGACCAGAGCAGCACCTGCATCCAAGGCTTTTACTGCAGTTCAAGATCAGCAGTTATTCAAAGATCACTTCTGGAATAAACCATGAGAGACTTTAGCACCAGCATAAGTAACAATGACTTCATACACAACAAATAAATAATGAAACATGATATAAAAAATCTAGAGCTTAAACCATTAAGTTATACTTAGAAAATATCTGGATACTAGATTATGCTAGACCCGCATAATTAAAAGATGCAGAGAAATCTGACCAAAAGAACTGTTTTCTCTCTCTCCCACACCCCATCTTTGTCCAGCTGGCCATTTTTAACTGCTAGTTGCACTTTGAAATTTAAGTGGTTTATATTCCTCAAAGTGTATTTGCACTCTTTAGAGCTGTTCTACAGACACTGGATATATTGCACAACTCATTCTTTCCTTGATTGCCCACATTCTCTAATATACTAGAAAAAGGGAAAGCAATAAGTGCATTTGAAAACTGACTTATCTAGAAACCAGCAAAAAGTCTCGCTATCTTAAGCAACACAAGGGTAGCAGAGTGAAGCCGAAAGCTGTCACTTCTCTTTGCAGTTATGGGATGGAAAGAACCAACTGTCTGTTAATTGTTATTTCACAGTTTTTGTCAGCTTTCAACAGTTGGTATCAAGCATAGAGGAGCCCGCCCCAGCTGGCTGTAACTCCCTGTAACTCCTTCCCTCCAAGTATCCTCATTTGCCTCATTATATTCATTTTGGGTAAGGATACCAAGAAGCTGCACTCAGCTCTGCAGGCTCTGCTGGGGGAGTGCGATCTGTAGGATGTTATTGTTGGAGCTTTTGCAGGAACAGCTTGCCTTTTCCCCACTCTCTTTAACTTTTGCCTCCTACCACTCTGCTGTTGCTGGCACCAGCCAACGTTTCCCTGAGCAAAGCCTCGGGCACTCTCTGGCAGAGCTTCTCGGGCAAAGGTCTGGGCTTAATCTGTTGCAACAGGCTGCAAATTCTGTACTAACTTTATTTAAATATATCTCCAGGTTTCACAGTTAATAAGTCATTCTAACAGAAATATACCAAACATTTCGGAAACCACTGAAAAAGAGAAGAAAAGCACCTTTTCCTAACTTCTGTATTTCAACTCCCTAGACTTTTCTCATTCCAATTAGAAGAGACATTTCTGAGCCCTATTCCACACCAGCCAGTCCATGGTTTTAGAAATTGAAGCTTAGCCCAGAAACATCATCTTTATCTAAAAATCAGTGCAAATCCTCACACTTTATCTGTGCAAAATTCTCATGCAAAGCCCAACCAAGAAACCCACACAAGACCAAGAAGCAAGGTGCTTACATTAAGCATTAAGCCTGAAAGTCCAGGCATCAAAAATAAATCCAAAATAGTGTAATATAGTCTATTTCTCTTACCTCATGAGTTCTGGTATTGCTCCCATTTTGCCCACAGTCTGATACTGAAAATAAGAGTTTGGAATGGGGGACTTTTAACTTCTGAAAAATAAAATCAGAAAAACCAAAACACCATGAAATATCTGTTTCTGATTTCAGTGACACTTCTGGAAGTAGAATGATGAAAATTAATCAATATTTAGTTGAAACTCAAGTCAGGCAAGTATTGTTTAAAAAAAATAACTATTCCAATTTCTTCTTTTAAGTATACTTGGTTTCAAAATACTGGAACTCAATATGAGAAACTTTCTAAAATTGTAACTTTTTCAAATTCTTGAAAAAACAAAACACTGTCAGAACCATTATCTTCTTTACCTAAATTTAGCAGAGTGTAACTCTTACTTTTAATGGCCATTTAATTGACACAGTGCTAAACTTCAACTAAAGAGACCATTTAAAATATATGCAGAAAGAAGAGTGAAGGATACCCCAAGATTAAAATTACACCAGTGGCCCAAAAGACTTACATTGTGAAGGAATATTAAAATGACTGTGATTAGTGACAATCTGTCATTTCCCTCTTTTAATAATGTTTATGCAGGTCACAGAGTTTCCACTGAGACATCCAACTCACAAGGTAACTTGTCAAACTTGTACTAAGAGAATTCTTAAAAACAAAAAGGACTAACATCAAGACCTCACATCAAAACATTACATTCAGACAACTTAAATGCTTAGGTTCTATTCTATAAATTACATGCATCAACCATTTTCATTATATTCCTCCTGGATTTAGTATTAAATAATGAACAAAAAGACACCAATTATGACAATTAGTAAATAACACCCACTATTAGCACACATGTGTTTTCCAAAGCATTACTGAAAGACACGTCCATTACTGCAATTTCCAAGGTCTCTTGGCTCTCCTAAATGTGGCTTTTTTGTACAATGATAAAGTCACTAATTATGCTTTTAGGGCAGTATTTTAGGATCAAGGCTGAGCATGTTAAAACAGGGGGTATGAAAACAGGTGTTGTGGGCTTCATGCAAGTATGTCTGTATTAAGGCCCCTCTGAGAGGATAACATCACCTTAAATATCTTGGATATTGAAAACCTGTGAAGGTAAAAAAGTTAGACAGTAAAATGTAACCATGTTTTACTAATGATCTTTTTACTTCTTACTTCTCCATCTTGCATTTCTTTTATGCATAACACCAGACACATAGTGCAAGGATCACATGTGTAATTTCACATATTCCCATGCAGGGAAGAATAATAATTCAATTATACAGAAAAAAAATTAATCACAGATGCACAGAATGGTTGAGTTTGGAAGGGACTTCTGAAGGTCATTCAGTCCAACTGTCCTGTAAAAGCAGCATCAACACAGTAGGCTGTCCAGGGCCTTGTCTGGCTGGTTTTGCCCATCTCCAAGGATGCATGTTCCACAGATTCAATATTTTGCTTTACGCAGCTAAACTCACCTGCACTTGGCATAAATTTAGATTTAAGATGCCCATAGTCAGCATTTTGCCCAGAGAAGTTTGAAGTTAAGATTATGGCCCAGCTTCACAACCATGGTCTGAGGAGTAAGTACTGAAGAGGAAAAGGAAATTTCTCTTACAGTGGCTACCAAATCCTTCAGTTAAAGCAGGAATTATGTGAGTTTATAGGTCCAGCTTCTTTTGCTGTTAGGGCTTGGTCTGAGACAAGAGCATTTGCACAGGTTATCAAATAAGTTAACATCTTCAAGTCACTTCGAGGTTATTAAGCAACCAAATGCTCTGAACAAACTCAAATGATTTAAAAACAGTCATAAATAATTCTTTGTTATTTGGGTTGAGTGTGGGGAATTGTTAGTTTTTTTGTTTTCTGAAAATTAAACATTACATGTGGGCTTAAGATCTGCTCATAGCAACAGTTCCCACAAATACAGAAAGTAGTTGTGTCATCCCCAGGGTTCTGTCCCTACACATTGGGTGGAAAATTTGGAAAAGAAGTCTCTTGAACCTGAATAATCAGTGCATTGGGTGGAGCACTCACTTTGCAGCACTGAATATTCACCTCTGGAACTGAGTTCAAATCCAAGTCAAATTGATGTAACAGAAAATTCTCCAAACAGAGCATTAATAAGAAAACATCTTGTCAGAAATCAGCTTCAGAAAGATTATGCCTACAGCAGAATTTTTTTATTATTGGCTGTTGAACCTTATGGTCAGGGTATTATAGAGCTATAGTCTGAAAGATAAATCCTTAATACTTCGTTTTGCCTTTCAATATTGCAACTACTAAATTAGACACTAAGTTTGTTGAAACTTTAAGTCTTTGTTTAGATCGCTGAAGGATTTATCAACTGCAAAATGAACTTCATAGGGAAAAGTACCAAGCCAAGAGGCCTAAGAATAAATATTCAAGCCAAATTCCCATAAGACCAAGTTTTGGGGCACAGAAAAATATGTCTGTATCTCGTCCTTTCCTGATGGTAATCATTTTCCCCATCTGGAGAACCCAGTTCTGTCTGAGTGAGACAGCAGACTGCCAAATGGCAGGAAGGCACACAAGAGCTGCTGTGTTACTTTGCCATACTCTTCACACTTGCTGGATCCAAACAGTATCAGCAGTGCAATGTCTAGAGAGGGGTGGTTTTCTGTGTATGTCTCATTTTGGCAGAAAAAAAATTTCTAGAAATCCTGCTGAATTCCCAACCCGAACTGCCCAACCACAGGTTCTCAGCAGGTAGCTTTACTCTCGAATGTTAACCTGTGATTAAATATGCCTTTTGTATTTATTCAACCTCAGAGCAGTAAAATGTTTGGTTTACTTTTGCTAATAAGAATAATGCAAAGGTCACATCAGGAGACTGCTTCAGATTACACTCAGGTGCAGATGTTTTATTCTCAACAACAGGGCAGCCTCCGTGAATACAAAATTTCTTGAAGCCTCATCACAACAGAACCATTTCCATCACTACAGGAACGTCAGCTAACAGACAACTACAAAACATTTAGTCTCCCACTGCAGCCTTGAATGAAGCTTTAGGTCAGCACACTGGCACCTGAGACAATACAAAGTGAGGCAGTGACTTCAGTGTAACAGGCCATGCAGAGATGTATTTCCAAACCCCCAGGAAGAATGGGTATGAAACAAGATGCCTTAACTTCCAAATTTAATGTGTTAGAGGAGTTTCATTGAAACTACACTGTCCCATCAGCGATACTTGGTGCTCCTCTTCTCAGATGTAAAGATAAAAGAGCTCTGCTGTGAAACAGTAGTACTGTCAAAAAGGACTCATGGCATCACTGTTCATATTTGGCCTGTAGGATGAAGAAATGAAGTATTAATTTGCACCATATATAGGGCAATGCTCTAGGAAAAACAAAGATGAAAGAACCCAGTTTCTCCCTACTATATATTATAAGGATTTCCATTAAAACTAATTAAGAAGTGGTTTAAAAATTTTTGCCCCTTTCACCCACATCATGAAGGCTGTTCTTTTTTCATTTGAAGTAGGAAAGAAAGACTGGAAGTGAGTATTTTTTGACAAACCTTTGTGATAAAATGAAGCATAAGGCAAAGTAGTGCTGCAGGCCTGGCATGAAATGAGCCCATGTGGTCCAGCTGAGTTCACAGAAGCATTTCCCTCTGATTAATGCTAAATCTGGCTCTAAGGAAAAATACTTACCTGACTAATTGATTTTGTATGAGAGGGAGCAGTGCAAACATGGGAAGGAAATGCTTCAATTTCAGAATAAATATTTTAGAAGAAGTATTTTAGAAATATATGTATTTTCCTAGTAAGAGAAAATTTCAGCTCAGAGCCTGAATGAAAAGGCAGAGATTTCATCAATAAGCCTCAGGCTTATTCCTCCAGCAAAGCTCTACATTTCACATTCCTTACTCTGACATTTTCTTACTAGCTGTCCTCTGAGATCATAAAGCAGCAGGTCACAATCCAGTGATTTCAATTCCATGGAGGATTTGGATCGGGTGCTTCTTGTTGGATGCACCATTTCATATTTATATTAGTGTGAGAGGCATTAGAGTTCACAGAAGGATCACAAAAGGCTTTTCTTTTTAAGCTACCGATTTTTCAACTAATGTGAAGCAGTGCTAATGAATGAAATAATTAATTTAAAGGCTCATTTCAATAACCCTGATCTGGAAAAGTCTTCTATATTCTTTCATTATGCATTCCATTCCTGCCTAGGAGGACAATGAGGAATTACAGAATTCTCAGAAACTGCAGAAACAGGTTTTTAAAATTTATTACTACCCACATTTTTTTCCAAAACTATTACTGATAAGTTACACTGGCAGTGGGGTTATACTGTTATGTCAAAGCTTTCATGCTTGACAAAAAGAGATGTAGAATGTGTAAACATGTAAAATTATACCTGACATTTTCAAGTTATGGAGGATCTGTAGGTTACCATTTTATTTTCTTAGTTTTATTTGAAATATGCATTTTGAAAATAGTGCCTGTCAAGATATTGTAAGAGTCACAGTGTTTTCAGAAAGTGTTATTTTGCCCTGTGAAGAGACCCTTCTTAATAAGTACTGTGCAATGATTTAAACTGCTTAGCACAGCACAGAGAGCAGGCAGCCTGACAGCTCCTGAAATTACTGTCAGGCATGGACTCCAACCGTTTGAAGCTCTGGGAATTATATTCTAAAGGCCTGAATCTATCTGCCTCCTTCTTTTGTCAATACTTACTCTCAATGAATCTACAAATACATCATGAAATGGTTCCATGTGTGAAGTCACAGATTAAAACACATTCCTCTCTATGGAAAGTAACTTGTCTTATTAAGCTACAATAATATCCCTAAAAACACTGTGGAAACAGACTGGGAAAAGCTTGAGATTAAGAGGAATTGCTGTTATCTCAATGAAAACAGGATAAAGTCCTAAGGAATATTTGCTTGCACTGATCAGTGTTATACCAAAAAAGTACAACAAACCAAGTTATTATTATAAAGGGCATTTTTTTATGTCCATAAAAATTTATTCTGAGCTAAGCATTTTCCATCTTTCTGACTCAATCATTCTGGATGCTGTTGCTCCCTCATTTGCATTGGTTCAACACTTTGTGCATCTGCTAATTAATGAATTATAATTAATTAAATACATTATATTTGTTAAATATGTGGTGGGAAATGCAAACAAACAAGTGAGAAGAGAATTTGTCACAATTAAAAACATATCAGTGAAGATTTCCAATGTCCATTACATCTATTAATAATTGACAAAACTTTTACTACTTTACTTTTACTTTACTTTTAGTAAAAGTACTACTTTTACTATTCATATTTCACTAAAATAGCAGTGAGGACTCTGTAGGATTCAGGCTTATTTCAAAACAAATACAGCAGGAAAAATAGCTGGACTTATAGAAACTCTGGTCCAAAAATATGATCAAAGTGATTAGTTATGTTTCATGTTTCTGATTTCTACCCCCTCTCAATGTCGTCAAATACTAAATGAACAAATAACAAACTTCATTTGTGCAATGCCAATACCTGCCAAGAACCCTTATTACCTAAGATTTAATCATGGTGGGCAAATTTTAAAAGTCACCTAAAAAAGAAATTAAAGATTTAAACTCAAAATTGCATCTCCATAATTTAGTAATTAAAAGCTATTTCACAGCAAAACAATCTACATTTCAAAATAGACATAAGCAGTGGTAAGAGTTTAAAAAAATATAATCAGAGTATTTTATTACAAAATAAACCAACACTAGGCTGCTCCAAGCTTATTACTGAAGCATCAATAATTACAAAACTCAAATATCACACAAACTGGATGGAGAGGAAGAAACTAAATATCTTGTGTGACTTCCAGGGAAACTAAAAACCTCAGAGCACAGCTCTCACTGTACTTTCAGAAGCAAGAGATTTTAGTGCAGCCACTGATTTACAAAAGAATTTCCCAAGTAAGGCAAAACATCTAACTTGTGATTTATGACAATTGTAGGAAGTGCACTTGGAGCTGGGGCTGCTCCCAGAATTTTTGCAAGTATAGCACAAAAGTCTCTTTGATACAATTGGCTTATATGGGTGAGTATATGATAAACATAGCATTCTGCAGCTCTGTGAGGCAAGAACAAAGAGCTGGCTTAAATTATTCTAAAACTTTTGAAGAGATTCATTAATACCTTAAAATATGCAAAATTGCTTACAAGAGAAGTTAACATTTCTATCACAAACTAAGCTATTTCTCATGGCCATCAGGTTCTGCCAGGAATTCATCTCTTAGATTATAATTTATTTTCTAGTTTTCATTTTTCACGCTTTGCATGGTAAATGCAATTAGCTCAGCTCTACGACTAAAGAGTATTTTCCTCTTTATATTATTTATAATTTATATTCCTTATACCCAGCTTGTCTTTGTTTTTGGAAACCATGAGACAAACCAATCTTGCGGATAAAGCTGGAAGCTTTGATAGACAACATTCAGCTGATATGTGGATCTTCCTAATTTCTCTTACAGTTGTTCCCAAGATCACTACATCCAATATTTCCTAGGATCAGAGCCATAGTGACTGCACAGTGACTGAAATCCATTTGCCAATATTAAAAACAAACATTCAACTATGAAACAGCAATTAAATAGAACGGATACCACAAATAGTGCCTATTCAGTTCCCCAGTAGTTGAAGTCTGCACACTACAGATAAGGTCTAGGAAGAATTCTCTGGGAATAAATGCCATCCTTTTATTCTGTGATGATATTGACTATCTAAGTGAATGTGTAACACCCTCTCACCAACACTGATGTTGTGTCAATAAAGCAAAAAATGAAGTAATGGCAATAAAAGTTTAAACAGAGTATTTTTGAAAGTTGTCCTTCAGACAACGAATTACAAAGGATCCTGCAGCAAGAAAAGGATTGGTAAGGACAGTAGGATTTGTAAGGTATTTAAAAATGTCCCCTTTTAACTCTGGTATTAAACAGAACAGTTGTTTAGTTTTCAGTTGATCATAAGGACTTCTTCCCTGAGACGCAGAGTGATTTCATCACTTATCAGCCAAAAGATGCATAAGAACTGTTTTAATGAAATTAACTTTCTCCAAGACAGAAGTTTACAACTGAAAGAGGCGGTTCACAATTCACTTTCAGGAAAGAAGAAACAGTAATAACATTTAACTAATTTAATTTTGATATCAAATTGTGTAAGAGTTTTATAATTAAATAATACAGAAGTAATCTACTCTTGAAACTAAGATAAGATCTATTACTTGACAGGTTATACAGGATTTATAGAGGCATCACAGAAATATGACATTATTCTTTTTAATGAATAGTCCCAACACAAATTAGGTAATTAAGTGCAGAAAGCACAGACAACAAGAAAGCCCCATATAAATTCTGTTAATGACATCAGTGTCTTCAATAAATCCTCTGGTATATTTGTTGTTCTAAATCCAAAGTGATGTTTCAAAGCAATTACAGTAGTGGATTCTTTATCTTCCTGTCACACATTAATTCAAAGCAACACCCTGAAAGTCAATCAGCAGCATTGTAATGTCTCCATGCTACAGTCAGTGGCCAAAAGGCAACATGTGGCAGCCACCATAAGCAGTTAAATGACCAACTCTTTGGCAGCAGTCAGGAGGAGGACTTTGCGGCCTTTTGTCTCCCGAAGGGTGTGTTAGCGGAGCAGAGGTTTCCCGCCGGGGCCCGGGCGCACAGAGAGCAGCAGCGGGCCGGAGGAGCTGCTGTTCCCGCAGCGCGGCGCGCCGGGCTGTGGGTAACAGGGCCCCGAGGAGCCGGCTCGGGCCGGGGGCACGGAGGGCACGGAGGGCACAGCTCCCTCCCGGCCCCGGGCCCCCGGCCCCGGGCACCGCCCTGCGCCCGGGCCTGGCACGGGGCGGCACCGCCCAGCCCGGGCCTGCCCCCGGGCACAAAGCCCCCAACACAGTTACACAACAAAGCATAGCAGATTCATGTCCCTGTGAAACACTCACTGAAAGAGAGCTCCAAACTCTTACTTACATATCTGACTGTTCCCAGCCCGGGTTTTGGATGGCCACCACGTGAGGTAGAGCAAAGGCAAGGAAGCACTCTCCAACACTTGGTCTCTCTGACGTATTGTTTGACAACTGAGTCACAAAGATGCCTTATGCTTTCAAAACTGCTGTTTTAGCAGGCTGGAACAAAAATGAAAAGGGGAAAGGCAAAAGAAAAGTCAAATGTTTTCCAATTATTTTTAAATCGTTCTGTAATTATTCCTTTCTTTCTGAGCCAAAACACTTAGGTCAGGAAAGGATTGTTTGGAGGTGCTAGAGGCACACAGCACAAAATATCCTCAGCAAGGGACTGGTGCCATGCTATGCGTGTGGATCTACACAGAGAAGCAATTCAGACTGGAGCCATACAGGCTTCTTTTGCCCATATTCATAATGATACAGGCAAAGCAGAAATAGTACTACTACTTGGAGTAAGTACTGCTGAAATGGTTTCATATTTCCTCAATAAAATCCTATCTACAAAAGTTGTTTCCCTGAAAATAAACAAAAGGAGATATTTGTTACTCAATGTTCACACCACTTTTTCAGCCTTTGAATTACCTGAAAAGCTGCCAGCTTTTCCACGAAAACAGAGCATAGTGTCTCTGTGCTATTTTCTTTGAATATGGTCTTGGTTTATTCAGTAAAAAAAACATGTACCTCTCCAGCAAAATATTCTGAGCCATTTGCTGCAACTTTGGCTGTAGCTTTGGCAGACTTCCAGGGCTATCCACTCAGCACGTTTCAAAGCAATCCAGAATCAGCAAGCAAGTTGAAAAGTTCTCAGCCCCTCCTTTTCACACATTGGCCTCAAAATGGTTATACAAATGTAAACACAATAATAATTTTTTCCAGTGTGCTTCTGGAGCACGTTTTCCATTGTAATTTTTTTTGTTAGGTCTTGGTTGCTCTGCAAATGAGCCATTTCATAGTAAGGGTGAACAAGGAAAATTCACTTCAAAACCACATTCCTGATCTAGTGCAAAGACTTAGTGAAGATGCAATCTCCTTTTATTTTATTACAAGGACTTGAATACTTATACCAAGTTTTGCTGTTAGAGCTGAGACTATATCTGATTATTTACTTGAATATTTAGCAAAAGTGAAAATCACCCAAGATATGGGGTGTTGTTCAGTCCTCAGACCAGCCAGACAGAGAGTTTGAACCCTTTTCTGGTAATAGTCCTTCAAAGAAATCTGCAAGACTGTCACCTGCTGAAGTCAGTGACACCCTTGCTGCAGAAAGGGAGCAGAGCGTGGTAGTAACTAGCTGAAGAAAGATATTAATTAAAGATAAGGATATAGGCAGAGATAGGATTTTGCCAGTCTTTCCACAATAAACTTTTTCCTTACTTTATTTGAAGTACAACATTTTCTCCTCTTTCCTGAGGGCAGTCTTATATATCTTTTATATATCTTTTATATATCTTTTATATATCTATATATTGGTTGATTGGAGTTATGAAACTCCAATCAACCAATCAAAACGCCAAGATTCTATTTTTACAATGAACAACAGATTAAATGATGAGCTATTTTTACAATAAGGATCAAAACAAGAAGCTGAATAGCAGCAAATCATATCTCTTCTGATATTTCAAAGACCTGGTGATATTTACTACAGTAAATACCAGTTTTAAGGCTGTTCTATCTGACTAATTAGCAATGAAGCTGCAGAGATGCACTTTACATTTAGCAAGACTTACATAGATTTTATATCATTAAATCAAAGATTACATAGTTCATTCTCTAGTCTTTCAAATGGGGATAAATTGGTAAGAAATCTTGTTCTTTAAAAACACAGTTTTAATAGACCTTTAAGCCATTCACAACACTGCTTATATTAAGATTTCACACTTTAAATTCTTGTTAAATATACCCAGTTTGTGAATTACTGTCATTTGTATTTACTATGGTCAGGATAAAAATCCTTTTTCAGTGGGAAGAAAACAATCTGACGCCTAAGGAAGAATGCATTCATTTTAAAGTTAAGAACTCCCAAACACAAACAAACATTCAAATCCTATCATCACCTCCAACTGTATTGTGTTTTCATGTCCTGGGAAAACTTCCTCTACTTCTGTCAGCATATACCAACATTTGTTCTTCTGCAGTGCAACCTCTTTGTACTGTTTATCTTCAAAATGAAGTTATTATTTTTTCTTGGACAAGGAGTTTCTATGCAATCTTAAGGAATAGATCAATCAATCTATTTTAAAATCAACAATATTCATCTCTGTTTCTAACAACCATCTGAGTTTTAGCTAATTTCATCGTTAATGTAATAAATTAAAACTTGGTAAGCAAAAGGTTGTGTCCTGACTGAAAAGACTTCTTGGATTACTTTAACTGTGTTCATACTTTTCTCAAAGGCTTTTCATCATGTCTCACATGCTAAGACTTTTTATTCCTACTCGTTAAATTTGTTCCAAAAATCTCAGTTCACAAAAGGCTGTAGCCAGTGTTGCAAGACTGAGCAGTACAGATGTGGTTTCTTGAACAGAGCAGGTCATACGAAGCAGGACTCCTGGTTTTGTACTTGCCTCCAGGCACAAGAGCACATATTTAATGAACAGATGCTGAATTGCCCAACCACCCTTTGTCTGCAAGAACAAACACAGATTCATATTCTTTTTTGCAGGTGCAGTACTATAAGCTTCAGCCAAATGAAAATTCAGCTTTTATTATCTTCAACACAAAGCAAGATTCTTCTAATATTGTTGTGCCTATCATAAACTTAAAAATCAAAGTAACTGACTATCATCCATAAAATGAATGTTTCTTGAAGCTCTTCATGAAACCAAATGTTACATCAGTGTTTCTTTAAGTATTCTACAACAAATATTTCTGGTGGCTGAGAAAATTCTTTATGTCAAAACTTCAGTTTCTATTCTAAAAATTAACCCAACAAAATTTTTTTGGCTTTCTGTTTAAATGTATTAATTTTCTATAAAAAGATGATCTATTTGCAGTGTATTTTAACCTCTAAACAAAAGATAAGCACTGTCATGCAAAGATATTAGATGTAAAAGCTAACCAGAATAATCCGGTTTTAATCTGTATGCTTAAATCCCACCCACTTTAAAATCTTTGGTTTAGGATTTTAAAAACTTTTCATTTAGTGCAGAAATTGTCTATTATTTTCAAATTACATAAACCAGTCTTGTTTTAGAATTATAATTCACAATAGCAGCTTGTGGAATTCAAGGGACACTCAAATCTGCTGCCCAAGTTTTCAGTGTTTTGCTTCAAGCTTTATTTTACTCTAAACCACAGCAAACAGAAAAGAACTGCTTGGAGAACACATGCACGGGTACACAAACACAGACACACACGCATCGACCTTCATTTGAACTTGTCAGGGAAACTTGTAATGAAACAGATAAAAACAGTGACAACGGGGATAATGACGATATATAATATAGATTTCTTCTTTTTTTTTTTTTTTTCTGGAAACAGAGATAGGGTCTTGATGCCTTGGCCCTGCTACAAGCGACACTCCCCTTCTCAGTTTATGCAATAAGTGAGCGAAGGTTATGAAAGCTTCGCCCGTGTTGGGCTGTGAGACTGAGGTCATACTGTTACACTGAATCCACAGATTTCCCTTTAAAACCTCCTGCAAGCAAGGAGAACACACTGATCATTAACCACTTACTCCCTCCACACAGCACAGCTAATATATAAAGGTGAGTGGTTTGTGACCTTTTACAGTTTTTTTATTTTTAAACAACAGAAATTTCTGTGAATCACAGTCACATGAAGATTATTTTAGGGAAAGAACCATTTCTGGCACAGGCAGCCTCCCAAACAACAATAGCTTAATTTTGTCTGTTTTGGCTTTTTTATGAGTCTCTCAGAACAGCGCTGTATTAAATAGCACAAGCAAAAAGAGTGACACTAAGCTGTAAAAAAAAAAAAGCATTTCATGTCTATTTGTGATGATATCCAACACTCGTCTAGACTCTATAGCCAATACAAAATATTGACAAAAGAGCTTGAAATTCTCCTAGCTGTTAAGGAAGAATACTTAAAAATACTAACAGCTAAACAAAGAAACCCCACATCTTCTCACATAATTTCACTTTTTCAAGTATTGCTAATTTGTTTTTTCTGAGTGAAAATGTCTTTTTGTCTTTTCTGCCTGTCCCAAATGAATTACAGTAACCAAGTAAAATCTTAAACCATCTTGCTCACCACACATCCATCAAAGAAAGATCTGAATGTGAATTAATCCCATGCCAGATTAGGAGAAAAAACAATCACAGATGTTCTTGGGACACACGATACAGTAAGAAATATGCCTGAATACCTGTCTAGTATCAAATATATTTGGAAGCATTCTGGAACAAAAGTGAACACAGTACTGAACTCTTGAGGTTTCACCAGGGAAGCAGAATTCACAGCAACCTGGGATTTGTTCACTTAAAGAATCCAAGGGCCTCCATAAAGTATTTGTTGAGATGCATAACATTTCCTAGCCCTTCTTGTCCTTTAATAGTAATTTATAATCGAATTGTTCAAACTGCTGCAGCTACAGATTTGAACCAAATAAAACAACAATAAAAAAACAGAGCCTCAAATAAACAATTTATCTTGATAATAAAATGTTTGTAGCCTGTGTCTCTAAAGCCATAGTCTATCGCTATTTCTGACTTCAGCTTTCCTAAACAATGGATTTCATCGTAAAAATTATCCTATTGGTGTAATAATTTGCAATCTAACCGTAAATACAATCATCAAGGTTAAGAGGGGAGAAAAGACTTCTCCAGAAGTAGGAAATACTTTACTATGGAGTAGAAGTAACAATGTGTGAAACATGATCAATTTTAAAAATAATTTTGTTTTTTCCATCCATTTTGGTGTGGAAAATTCTTATTTGTGATGTTATAAGGCTATAAATCAAACAAAATAGGAAGTGTCTCCTCAAGCCCTCAATGAATAGGATATCAGCTGCAATAAGACTGCTGTGGAATAAAAGCTTTGCTATATTAAATTTTAAAAAGCTTAAAACATTAACAGTCATTATTCTAATGGTGTTTTATTGTACAATAATAAAGTGCTGTTCTATTTGGCAGCTCCCAAGTTAAAGTAGAGAATTATTGAACATATTTTAGCATTGTTTACATTTAATTTTAGACTAGCCAAGATTGGTTGTGTGACCCTAGTCCCAGGTCAAATAACAGGCCTTCTACCTTATTATGTGATTTAAAGCAAAGTCCCATCTGAGCTAAAATAAGGAAGCTGCAGAGGAAAGAGGAAGCAAGTTCAGGCACCCTCCAACACGACTGATTGTAATAAATCAGCTGAACAGCAAAGTGAAGAAATATTCTTCCTAAGATACAGGCAGGATGTTTGTCCAGCTTCACAAAACCATGCTCGGTTACTGCATTAGCAGTTTTACCCTTGTGCATGTTAATTCTTACTTTTAATAGGTTTATACTTAGAAAAAAGATTATACAATTATATCTTTTCCATCTGGTCTTGAAACTAAAGATCAAAAAGCAAGTAACATGCTTCTGTCATTCGAAACTTATCCCAGGAATCATCAGTGCTCAGCTGCCACACAAGGAGAACAAAGTTCCATCCCAAAGCCAAGCTAAGATTTCCTAGTGAATTAACTGGGGAGAGAAGGAGCAGTTACTTCCACCAGAGATTTCACCTGGAATGGGGAATAAACAAATGAGAAACACTTAGGACAGAGAAGCGAGAAGAGACAGATGGCAGTTACAATATAACTCTCATGGCCAAGTCTTTAATAATCTTTTTTAAAATAAGGCCTCTGGGCATGTTACTTGGAAGCTATTTTCCTTTTTCTTTTTCAAGTTTGTAATTTGCCATTGAAGAATTCTCTGTTCAAGAGAAGCCTCTTTCTGCTTATGATGACCAAGTCCATAAAATAAAATCTAGGCTTAGATTTCAAGTCCTCTTGTCCAGATTCTTTCCCCCCCCCCTTTTAAAATTAGCTAAAGAACTTCAATACAAGCGAATTTTCAACATCAGGCTGTCACAATATTATGCTATTTTCATAAGATTCCTGAAATATCCTTTAGGAACAATACAAAATAACACAACTTTTCAATATGACATACAATTCAAGACTGAACAAGTTGGTCCATGCAATGCTGAAACAACCTAGTAAGATCCAAGATACCAAATATATTGTGCCATGAAGCATGCAAATTAATTAACATCTTCTTTCTCTGACATTTTAATGACCATTCTTGTCTACATCCCTCAGCAAGGATTGAATCAAAAAAAATAACTGTGTGAATAAAATATCCTGACAGGCACTGCTTGCTTTGCTTCAAAGTACAATTTAGGCTTTTACTACAGGTCTCTAGAGAATTCCAAATGTTCTAAAAAGCATCAATCTTATGTAAGTTATTGTCTAGGAAACAGCTGCCAGATGGGTGGTAAATATGCCTTTGTACATTTATATTTCACGTGTCACAGCTATCTTTGATTTAGAAATGCTGTAAACTTGCACAAAGTAGGTGCATTTTTTTAGAAGAAGATTGCCACCCCCGGCTAGATATCCAAAGTAAATGCACACAGTATTCAATATCTGTACAAGTGACTGGAATGGTGGATTTGAAAGTTCACTCTCCAAGTCTGGGCATGGCCCCGAGCTAGAAGGAGAGGTAGATGCAGCAGAGACCAGAGCCTCCTTAGGAAGAGAGAGCAGAGAAGGCTGAAGGACTGCGCTGACAACGGATGCGTGAGCTTTAGCAAAAATAAATGTAAAGCTTTGCACGTGGGATGAAATAAACCCCAGCAGCGACTGGGGCTGGGATCTCACTCGCTCAGGTGTGGCTTTGGAAGTGCTGGTGAGCAGAAAGCTGAACACCAGGCAGCAGCTGTCTCACAGCAGTGAGGAGGGCAAACCCTGCCCTGGGCCGTGCGGGTACAGGCGCGTTCAGCAGATCCAGGGATGGGATTTCACTCTCCACGCCCAGAACACTGGCTCTCCTTGGAGTTCCCCCACTTTGGGAGACACTGGCAAACTGGAGACGGCCAGAGAGGGCCACCAAGCCAAAGGGATGGTTGGAGAACTGGAGGCATGAGGAGAGGCTGAAGGAATGGGGTTTGCTCAGCCAAAAGAAATGAAGGTTTGGAGGATCTGATCAAACCCGTGATATTTAAAAGGTAGTCATGGAGAAGGTAGAGATGCTCTCTTCACAAGGATAAATGGTGATGGGACAAGAGGGAATAGACACAAGTACCTTCAGGAGGAAATCCATACAGAAATAAGAAAAAAATTCCTCATCACAAGAAGAAGTCAACATTGCAACAGATTGCACAGAAAAGTGGGAGAATCCCTTTAATTCAAGCTGCACCCTATAGAAAATCTCTATCTTGTTTCAATTACCAATCTTGGCAAAATTCTAAATGGTTTTAAAAAATAAAACCACCATAATTTCTAAATATTAATTTAAACTTTTTGTGGCTACCTAGACTTTTGGTGAGACTGGTGGACTGTTATCTAATTCTGGTGGACAGTTAGTTAATTCTCTGTTTATGTGTTTAAAATGCAACCTTCTTCCTTCGTGTGAACTACTATATAGTTTGTTTCCATTAATTCCATGGAGATCTAAATTGCAATTGAAACACAACAGTCAAGAAATACAAAAAATAAACTTTCCCAAGTGGTTTCTAGATGAAACAGTCATGTAAAAGTCAATCAGCAGAGTTCAAACTCCAAACCAAAATTATTTTTTCTCCCCCAACATACACTCCTAGGCTTTTCAAATGTTTACAAGCTACCCACGGGGTGTTTTTCTTAATGAAAACTTATTTATGTGCTGGCAAGACTGAGGCATTTAAGCAGCCAGGCTCTGAAATTGAACTACATGTCATGAAGTCCATCTCTTTTTATCAGCATCCATTAAAATAACATTTATTTAAATCATATAGTAGTGGCTTAACAAGCTGAAATAAATTAATGTCAAATCAAAGCCAAAATCTGCTGGAAGCATTCCAAACACACTGTTCGGACATACACATAGAGTCCCATTTGTACTGTGCTCTGGGGGAATCCACTGGCCTGACCTACAGTTAAATGTTAGTTAAATCTGTAGAAATTTTTTTATTGACATGTTGGGCTTTGGATTAACCCCGTGCGTATTTGTTTACTTTAACAAACACTCCAGTTTCTCCCGTGTTAAAAAGCATCTGGTATTTTCTCAAGGAAATTATATTCAATGTAAAGAAATACTCTGCAACATTTTCAAATGTAATCAAATCTAAAAAAACTTTGCCTTTTTATGTAAACCACCTCTCTAGAATGATCTTTTACTGTATTACAAACAACTTCAAGGTTCAGCAATTATGAGTAGATATCCACCTAGTAAATACTTCAGTATTCTAACTAGTATTATATTAGTTAATTGTTTAATGCTGGTTCTTATATGTCCCTTTGAGAATTATCACACTATCTTCCTGTTTTTGTCTCTAATTTCCATAACAAGTTCACTACTGGAGGCTGAGATTCTTCAGATTTTATTTAACCAGGCTCTTAACTTGCAATGATACCAAGCAACAGTTTTCCAATTCTTTAATTCAGTTTTCCAGAAGCTACTTTTGGGCTGTCAGAGTCATGCCACATCCAGATTTAGTTTCTATCCAACACAAACATGAAAAAGACAAGAACAGAAATATAAACTGAAAACAAAGGTGAAAAAGATCCTTTCCAGTGACTGACCGTTAATTTAAACAGATACAGCCTATCCATCTGCAATCATGAATCTAATACTATTGATAAAAAGTCTGAAAGATCAAAGTTAAAGCCCTGCATTTAGGAAGATAGGGAAGGGATTAAAAAGAGATTCATCAAGTCACCAAGCCTTGTCCCATGTAAACAATCCTGAATATGTCCCTGTTCACAAAGTATTCACAGTGCATCTTAAGAAGTAAGTTGGGAGATTCTCTCTTCACTATTTAGATGATGGTTAGAAACCAGTTAATTTAGAGCTGAAATTTATTAATGGATGATACATTTATCTGACCATTACCAACATGTAATTTAGTTTAGAGAATATTATTCACAATAGCTACATGAAGGGAGAAAGATATTTAGAGTAACAGGAAGAGAAACCTCTGCATGTATTTTTCCAGGTTAAGCTTTGGTGGTCTCTCTTTGTAAGCTAAAAAATAGCAGACATCATAAAATCCTTAAATAAATTTGTCATTTAAACGTTAGACATGGTATCACATGGTTTGAAAATACAAAATATATGACTTAAAATCCTGAGTAATAATCTAAAGGATGGGAAACCCCACTATCTGTAGAAGCAAAATGCAGCTCATGGAGGAAGGACTTTCTCCAGTAAATGAGGAGGACTGATTTCTCTGATGGTAGAAGCAGTTCCAGTTCTCAAAAACATATTTACCAACAGAATAGACATCCCAGATGTTTTACATCAGTAAAATTCCAAGACTCCTATTTGCAGATACAAGGCCTTCAAGTCTTGGTTTACTGAGCTTAGTAACACATGGGGAACCAATACTCCAGGCTCTCAGTTAGGCAATTTGGGATCAATCAGTGTGGTGGCTAAGGTAACTTCTGTATCAGATATATTCTAAGCAGCATGCACAGGTACAACCACAATTCACTTACACTCTTAAAACTAGCTAAAATAATATTCTGCAAGCACTACGCATTAAATAGTTGTGAATCTCTGTCTTGATGTAATCCCAGAAAGCCTGGTCTAAGGTCTTTGCAATTCAATGCCCTTCCTCTTAAAACCTTCTGTAAGCATAAGAAAAGAACATAGACCCATAGAGATTAATCCCATTTGTAATCTCCTATCATTCTGAAGAAATTTATTTAAAGCTGTTTTTCATTTTGATGGTGAATATTTCTCTACAGTTTTTTTTCCCCTGCCCTTGTGTATTAAATCCTACAGTGTGTCCACATGCAAACAAAAATATATTAAGGAGGTTTAAAATGTTAGTATTAAGCTCTGTGGGATTTCACATGAAATAGACATTTTTTTCTCATCTGGGGGCAATGTCAACATAAGGGTTTCTAGTTAAGCTGCAAAATCAGCTCAAAACTTTACTGGTGAAACTGCTGGACATCAAGTGGGTCCTTGAACACAGCACAAAACATTTTCCTCCGTCATCACCCCCTTCTCCCAAAACCAGAGAAGCAACAGGAAAACCTACCTGATATATTAGGCCCCTTCTCAGGAATACAATGGCTCGACTGAAACAGGAGCTTTCTGAACTTAAACATTGCTTTCACTGCCTTTGCAAATGGGAAAGCTGGACTGCCACAGCCCATGGGCCTGAACCATTCTGATCCACTGCTACACTGCATCAAAGCACCTGTCAGCAGACATTGGGCGTGACTTCTCATGTCAGCAGTTCCAACAGATTTAATGATATTTTAAAAGGTCTTCTATCCTGTCTCACATCTGTCAGATTAAATCACATTCCATTCATAAGAATTAATCTTTCCTTATGCCTTTACTTCACATTTTTCCTATGCCTTGCTTCCATGTGCAAATACACCTCTTCAAATCTTACCACTGAGATTTCAGGTTATGTTCTCTCTTCCCAGTTAAGAGCAGCAGAATAGGATTGAGTGCTTAAGAAATCAGTAAAGACCTCCAAGAGCAAGCAATGCTAAACGACACAGTGCTTCTGCTTCTTGCCAAAGAATCACTGCATATTAACTTCCCAATGTCCCTGCCAATTACATGCATTGCTATCACACTAGAAAAAATAGGGCTTCAATTCTAAAGGCCTTGCATTTGCCATCTTTAAAACCTGAACACTGATGAGGACATAGCAACAACATTGAATAATGATTTGAACACGATTTTTTATTCAGAGGTGTATAGCCACAATTCTGCATCTGAAAAATCCACCACCAAACACTGTGCCACAGAAGAATTGCAGGAATATAACAAAACATATAATAGGTCATGAAACACAAACCAGTCTTATTTTAGGCGTTCACTAACCAGGATTAAAAAGCTCCTTGAAGTTTGTATTCCTCAAGAAAAGGAGTCACTTTCACTCAAGGAGCTCCTTGTGCCTGTGCATAATTGCAGAGGTTCAGCAGGCCTCCCATTTAGGCACAATCTAAGCTGGCTCTGCCAGCTAAAACAAGACTTATGTGCTCCTTTCCATTTGAAACAAAGCTCACTGCATTTATTTCTGTTTTCACTTGTACCTAAATAAAATGTAAAGGTGTTTGGCATCATCTGGGATATAAAATTTTTTTCTTTAAGAAAAACTGATTCTGTATTATGTGTCTCTGTCACCACAGTGATTAATAGGTTACTTCACAGAGTAATAGTCCAGGCTTTTGTCTGAGACCAACTAGTGGTCAATTGAATTCACATTGACTGTACAGACACCAGGCTTGTAGGGAAAAGTGCTTTTCTGCTTCTGAGTAGAGCTGAAGATATTTCCAAAAAATTTTGCTACGATATTAGCACAAGATTTTCCTTTCCATGAGCAAATAACTAGTCTAGTACAGAAATCTTCTGATTTTGTAATACAAATGATTATTACATTTTTTTATTACTTAAATTGGGAATATCATTTGTAACTTTATTTACACCACTTTAAATAAAAATGTGTTATGCTTCATCTGATTTTTATAGCTCATAACACACCACAGAAACACATTTTAATTCTACAGTTACTTATGGACTTTTTTTGTTGTTGTTTCAGTTTAAGGAACAATTATTATGTTCTAGAAACCCAAACAACCGTTCAAATGATAAAAATAAGCTTAATTTCCTTTACATTTGGAAATGCTGTCTTTTGTTACATTTAAATGCTATTTCAGACAACATAATGAAGAGCGAATAAATCTCTCAGAAAATGGCAACTGCTTTTTTATTTTAAAAATCTCCATCTTTTGGGTGGACATCTGGCACTTAAATTTGTTTAAATTGTCTTTCAAGGCAATAATAATAATAATGCATCTGTGTTTGCTAATAGGAATCTTATAATTCCTTCCTGCTATTGTAAGATGTTTCTGATAATTTTTCTCTGCAAGAGCTCTACTGACATTTCAAAGGTTTCAGAATAGTCTGTGAGCAAAATTCAGGCCTGAGATAGGCCATGAACTTATTGGGGCCCATTTTCATTTACACTATGAAACAAATCTATCCTATTTATCCAGAGAATCAAAAAAAGACAAAACTGAGGCATAATTTTAAGCAGTAGAATGGAGCGCTTCCAGAATTATGTGGTTTCACTGTACATTCACAAACATCCAAGTTTCAGACTACCAAGTAATAAGCCCAATGTATGAGATTTTGTTGTCCATACTGGAAATCTCAACCCTTCTCACTCTGGTGATCCCTTTCCAATGCCCTTCATTTATTGCTCTACTGTTTCACTTCACAGTAATATCCCTCCGAGGTTACCCAGAGACTCACTTCTGCTCTGGCAAGTGAAAACCATGCCCATTTGCCCTACAGTTATTCACTTGCCCAAGTCCTCTACGATTTTCCAGCTCACCAGCTCTTTCAGCTCACCTATCATAACAACAGTTTATATGCAAGCTGCTGCTTCTGCCATATCTTACCTTGGTAAGAACCTCTTAATTACCTAACTGCCTCCACACATTCTCTGGTATTTTCCTTATCCAAATTTCCTGATCCAAAGTAACCATATCATCAAGAAAGCTCTAGATTTCCAATAAATATATTAGATAACCAGTTTTTACCACAATCAGCTGGGAAGCAGCTTTGAGATGGGTTTAATCTGTAATTAAATCTCTGGAGCTAAATGTGGTACTACCATTTAAGTTAGCGTATGGTACATGCAATGCAATTACCAAGAGTGGTGCCAAATTAGGAAGGTATCGTTTAGGATAAGTGGTAAAGGTCAGTTATGTGGTACCAAGAAAACCATCAGTCAGAAAGTTAAAATACCAAATTTCAAAAAGGAAACATCATCATAAGTAAGCATTTCAAGACTTAATTCCACTGACAATCTGTGGAAGAGAGACTGCATCCTTGCAAATCAGAGGACAAAGCCTTGGCTTTTCTTTGAATGCAAACACAAAATACCAAGTTTGGACATTATTCACACAAAAAAGTTTGTTCTGTATTTTGACATCTGCAGAGGGATTAATATGAAAAGGGTGCTGCCTTTATTAACCTATATTTCTAAGGATTACTTGGTTTTGAAACAGTAGAAGAAACAGTATTTAAGTAGCAAGGTCATGATCTAACTAGCATTATCAAATCCAAAATAGAGGCTCTGTTTTGTTGTTACAGGGCAGAGTCAACAATCAAAAGACAGGAAGGTAATTAAAGATTTGGCTTAAGACCAGGCCTACAGCAGTTTTAGGAGCCTGGAGGTATTGTTTTCTTAAGACACTATTAAATAAATGTAAACCTTCATGCACACATCCAGGAAGCTCCAAACTCAGGCAAATAATTTCTCAGTCCTGCTCGACTGTCCTGACATCATGGCCCTTCTGCTTCTGTGGAACAGACACCCAACAGATCTCTCAGGAAAGGCATCCAAGTGAAGAAGCTGCAGTGTCATAGCTTCTCCCCAGCTCCCTGGGAACCAGCTTAAATTCAACTGGAAGGGTTCACCAAGGTCTTCCTTCAGTGTTTATTCTGGAATCAGGGAGGCGGTTGATTCACACACCAATTGTTCTGCACTGCAGCTGATCAAGTGGATATTCAGGAGAAAATCTTATCAGGATTTCATTCGGCCTGAGCCCGTGCTAACGCCTGCTCGGCTCCTCCCTGTCTGCTGCTTTACAGGCAGTGATCTCACCAGTACGGCAGAAATGCTGGTAAGGCAGGAAAAGGTAGCAGGGGGAGCACAAAAGCAAAATCAAAATTGCACTAGAAAATTCCCTTTCCTACAAATTCGCAGAATTTGCCATCAGCATCTCTTTTCCTACTTCCCCTGTTTGCTATCTTCTTGAAAAAAGAAGTCAAACAAAACTCTTTTGCTGTTGGGATAATTATCTGTAGTTTTAGAAAGGTGGAAGAATTGCCCTTGCTCCCCACTGTGACTTCTTCACAGAAAAGAATAATCCAACCTGGGATTTGAGAGTTGTCACTAAGATAAGGGAATAAGATGTTTAGCATTGAGTGGAAAGGTGGGGGGAAATGACAGGCAAAAAAAAAAAAAACTGACAAAGGTAAAACAGAACTACAATAAGAGAGGAGAGTGAAAATAAACAAAGAGAAGTGGAGGCCAAGACAAATAGAGGCGAACGATCAACAAAGATGAGTAAATGAAAGAACCACAGACAAATAGGAAGAGAGAGACAAAGGGATGCAGGAGTACTAAATGAAATACCACAGGTAAGGGGAAGAGAGAGGCAAATCCCTTCCATGCTCATCAGTTACAAACTAAATAAAACATGCAATCTAAAGACCTCAATTTGAACCCTCAACTTTATATTCTTCAAACCCAGCTGCTTTAATGTAGAAAAAAAGTTATTTTCATGCAAAACTGAATTAAAGGTTCTTCAGTTACTGAATTTTCCCTATGTGGCTTTATCCTACACTTATTTTTCAAGCAAAAATAAAGAAATACTTTTTCAAGCAAAAATAAATAAATACTTTCTCACTGACATGCTACAATATCATACAGCCTCAAAACTGTCAACATGAAACAGCTAAGATTACCTAGCACTGAAAAGGTTAAGGCAGCATATACAAAAGTAGTGCCAGAGACAAAAAGTAAGCAAACTGGGAGTGAGGAATTTTAGTTTTCTCTAACTATTACTTTTATAGTATTGTTATATGTTAAAGTAATAAATTACTGCAATATCGGGGGAGAAAATACATAATCTCAAATTTTTATTCTGTTAATATGGATGAAGGAATGAACCTACTGAGAGAAAAATGTTTTCCAAACAAAACTCAAGTCAAAATACAAACTTATTTTGTTTCTAAACTCCGCTTCCAAATTAATTTCTTCTCTCTACCGTCCTACTTCAACAAGGATTAAATCCTTTTTTATTTATTAATCCTTTAACAAGATTAAAAAGAGAACTGTGCTTCAGATTTCACAGAAATTACCAGCAGCAGCTTTGCATTTGTGCTTCATTCCTGCAAGCATGGACACCTGTGAGTGTTTTAATCAAGGAATCCCATGAGATCACACTTCATAACTAACATCATAAAATCCTCACTTCCTCCAGGTAGCTGGGTAGGAGCAAACTTAATAATAAAAAGTAATGCCATGCCAACTTTTAAAAAAAATTGTTCTGTTTTGAATCTCCACCTGTTGTGTTGATGTGCCAAGACGGAATCTGCTTCTCATAATGGCAATTTGTTTGTGAGGATATCTGCTTCCAAGTGTTCACAGTCCCACAAACAAAAAGGGAGCTACGGTGCACCCAGCAAACACTGAGGATATAAAACTGATGCCAAGAAAGATACTGCTCCCTACTGGCTCATCTAGATAAGAACAGAGAGCAACTCCCTTACATGTTTCTCAGAGTAAAAAATTATTAGTCCACAGACAAACCGCAGTTTTGGACTATAAAACAAATATCCCTTAAAACAGTCATTAGATGTTAATTTTAAAAGTTGATTAGATGAAGCACACACACACACTGTTTTCCAAAGGAAAACAAAGTGAGAAGAATGCCAAAAACCTCCAAAGTAATTATTCGTTACCTCCAAGATTTATAAAGGGAAAATTAAAAAAAAAAAAAAAAATCCACACAACACTAACAAATAAACTAGCTAGGATATAAAAATTATTTCTGTCCCAGAGTAAGGAAACCTAAATCCTGAATCCAACACTTAGAGTTATTTTACTTATTTTTAGCTTTGTCTACATGTAACTTTTCAGTACCCTCCCTAACTTCGACGGAGATCTGAAAGTGGAAACCTGGAATACTGCCACTGTGGATTAGCACTGATTCCATGTATTTCAAAGACTTTGCATAGAAAAACAACACCACCAATTTCATGGACTTGACAGTTCGCAAAACCGAACAAGAGCCATACCTTGATTCCCACTCATCAAAACAATCTCATAGAAGGGCTTGCCTAGCCAGAGAAATGCAAAACAAGCTGGAATGTCAATCTTTAGCTTAAGAGCTCATCTCTACCTTCTTCCCTCAGGGTCACTCACTGATGGGTAAACGGGTCATTCTGTGGTTTCAACCCTTTCCAAAGGCACTGGCATTCAACCACATGAAAATGCTTGCACTTCGTCACTGCTAAGGAGCTGGGAAGAACTGTCAGCTTTTCATTAAGACAGTTGTGCCATTTTCTTATGCAGACTCTATATTGATTTAAACTTTGGGGGAGAAAAAAATAGAACTTCTGAGCAGTTACCGAAAGCAGGCTTAAGTTATTTTACTTGTCTAGCTTGCATAGGCCTCTCATCTCTGGTACTCTAAGACAGGCCTGGTTTTTCCCAGTCTGCACAGACAGGAGGGGGGATTTTTTCCTTTGTTTCTGACCTGCTTCTGACTGTAGACCTTTTGGGGTTTTTTTTCCAAAAATTCTGATGTGTGAACTCTGGGCTAAATTTGGCACTGCAATCCAGAAATTGAGCTTATCTTTCTGCATTGAATTTACACAATCAAATAACTCTAAGCCCTATAAACATGCCCACTCAATTCCAAACTTTACACAAACACAATAGTTACCTCAAGATACCTTGTCCAAGGTAAAGTAGAATTGTTCCCTGTTTGCTGTTTTCAATACTGTGCAGCACATTTGAGTGGGTTTGAGTTGTGTTTTATTCCATGCAGTAAGATAACAGATATTACTCTTCCATCATGCTTTGGACACACAGAGAAGCTACCAATAGTTCAGCAGTGTTTTCAAGTTGCTAAGGAAAAGCAGGCTAAGGAATGGCTGGACATCAAATACCCACCTTGATACATTTTAATCCTACTGTGCAACTGTCAAAAATAACAGAATGAGTTTGCAGGAGAATGCCAATAAAATTCTGCTTTCTACACTTCTATGAAAGGAGAGATATTTAAATTCTTGCTGCTCAGTTGGCTGTCCAGTACCATATACTGCTGTAAAACTTCATTATCAATAAAGATGTTACAGCTTATCATATTCCCCCTCCCTCTGGCAACAAATCAGATAACAAAGGCAACCAAGAGTTTCAGGATCCTGCCTTTTCCCAGCTATGCACATATCTTCTTCAGCTTAAGGTACAACAATTGCAGGAAATGGTGGAATTGGAGCTTTTTTTTCCCCTAGAAGGGGACTTTGAAACTTAGAAAAGAAACACCTATCAGTGCTCTACTTACACAGCCATGAATTGGAGGAAACTGGTTGCATCAAGTGGATTTAAGCTGACTGACATGACAGAGAACTAGATTGTCACTTCCTAAAAGGGATGGGCAAATACCCTCCCCGGATGCACCTTCCTCTAACATTTCCTGTGCTTTTCCCTATTAACCCACTAGCGGTATTCCATAGAAACCTTAATATGTGAGCACGAAAAAAGGCACCCAAAAATCCTCCAAACACATTCGGTGTAACAGATAAGAGCTGCTGCATGGAAATGCTATTAAATACAGGAAGTACAAACTTTGAAGGGAGATAAATAAGACATCCATTATGAAAATCAACTCAACTCCTAACAAGCTTACTGTCTGAGGATACAAAAATATTACTGAACATCCCAGGATGGGGCTAAACTCTTCAGAGTTAACACAAACCCTCAACTTCACAAGTTATTTATAACAGAAAGCTCATTAAGTGCTAAAATCACAGGAGTCAAATGCTATATTTTATTGCAAGCCATTACTTCCTATGGAAACGTAATTGTTAACAAGATCCTAAGACACAGTTGAAACCTTCACAAGAAAACTTTCAGCTAAGGAATAGTGATTGAAGGGCAAGGCATTGCCTGGGGATTAATGACTGTCTGGCGAGAGCTGATGGCACCTGGCTGAGCTTCAGCTGATCCCAGCTGATCTCTGAGTCCCAGGAAATATCTTGAATCTCAATCATTACTCCTCTTGTAATATGACAACTAAGGATGAAAACTCATGCACACAGGTCTACAGTGTTCTAACATGGGACTTGCTGTTTTTGCTGGTATTCTCCAGGACATTGCTGCAGAATTAGAGCTCTGTAAATTGGCCAGCTTGAATCATTTCTCAACATGCCATTCATCTCATAATAGATTACACATGGTATTGCCACTTGTCAGGCTAGAGCACAGACATTTTGCATCTATTTCTACATGTCTTCCTGTTTTAAATGTCTGCTCAGAGAAATAAAATCTCTGGTCAAAACTAGATTTCCTCCTTTAATCACATTCACCCAGACATACCAGTTCTGTATTTAGCCTGCAAGTTTAGCTGAGTGTGTTTTACCTCTTAAATTGTTGTTTCCAATACATATATCTGCTCTCTTTCTAAACTTACACTGGTCTAGAATAATATTTTATGCTCCCAATATTAATATTTTGCCTTTATAAACTACAGAGGCTGACACTGCAATGCACAAATCCTACTATGCCCACAATAAGCAACTTTGGATGTGTATACTTTAAATGTGACTTAAGCACGCCCTGATTTAAGGCACAATGACCTAATCCAAATCCAGGAGGAATAAAGCTAACTAGTTTTGTTCAGCTCTCCCAGGCTCAGCACTGTGCTGAATGACTTGGCAAGAGAAGTTTGTGTCCCAATAGTGTGCACAGCACAGCCTAAGGGGGAACTTTAATATTGCACAGCATTGTACCATCCAGATTCCTCCACACTGAGGGCCATGGAGGGAGGAAGCACACACAGCCCTTCACTGCTGTCACTCCTAACCTGATATGCTCAGCCTACTGAGGCACAATAAAGCAAGTCACTGCCTTGACTTTATACAGAAATGTTCTACTAGAAACAACAACAGATATTCAAGATGGAATAGTAGACTTTCACCTCATCAAAGAGCTTTAGAGAGTCAGCAGCAATACTTCTCCTAAGCTTTTATATAGCCAGGCTGGGCTCAACACCAGAAGGACTACTAGGCATTTATATGCTGCAGGCATTTAACAGGTGAGCTCAGTTTAGTTATTGATCATTAATAACTAAATAATGGCTAAAATAATTAGGTATTAACATACTTGGCATATTTATCAATAAAGGCACTTCGCATTTTAGCAGTACTTTTGCACTCCAGTCTCCAGATGCACTCTCATACCCAGAGAAAATCTAATTTTTATGCTCATCATAAAGAATTTGAACCTGAAATGCAGGATTAAGTCTCATACAAGGCCACACATTAGGGACTGGGAACAGAGGTCAACAGTTATGATTTTCAGTCACCTTAGCTTAAATACACAGCTCCTAGAGAGCAGCTAGTTCCATAGGAATTCTTAAAACAGCTACCAGCCGTAAACTGCCTTGAAAATGAGATTTGGAATCTACTTTTTCCTTATTAATGTGTGAACAACATGGAACAGAAAAATAATCACAAAATGAAGATATTTTTTGGGAGTTCATGGTTTATGTTTAATGTTAAAGTTCCCAGTTTCTGTTTAATGACAGGTGTTGCTCCCACACAGTTAAAACTAAAATATATCAATAATCCAATTACTTTTTCTTCTCCCTAGTTTTTCACATGATCCTAAAGACCCATGAAAGGACCCGACTGAGGGACTCCTTACATTCATGTTCTTGCAGTGGGAAGGGGCAGCAGCTACACACACTCTTCTGTATGGGCAGCACATTACTCTCCCAGTCTGTTAGCAATGATGGGGCACCCGTGGAATGTGGCTACATCTACATAGCATTGCTCAGAACTCGGGCTTTCCTTCCTCCAGTCGACTGGGTGGAGTTTTCCCCCTCTTGGCTAGAGTTTAATAGCCAAGCATAGTGTAACTCTCCCACCAGGTGTGGCCCTGAATACTGAAAAAACATCTGCAGACAAGATTTGTCTCCTTCTCATGCCATGAGCAATGAAGTGAAATGTTGCATTTTTGCTCTCTGAGGAGAGCTCTGGGACTAATTCAATTGCAGATTTTTCCTTTTTCTCCTGCCTAACACAGATCCTGTTCTAATCTAATGACTAATGCTTGGGCCAGAAAAGGAACAAGTTTATCCCAGCAGGAACAAAACCTCAGGATGAAATGAAGGAGCTATTCTGTACAATGCTATACAACTAAGGAGTCAATTGAAAAAAAAAAAATCATATTAGCATCGGTTACTTCATATACAGTCATACTATTTTGTTTCTGTCCTACCATAGTGTATGACTTTATGCGTAAAAAGAATCTGAAGGGAAATTCTCTATGATTTTTTTTGCCAAACTTCTTATCTGCTAGTATCTCATAAATTATAAACTACAGAAATCCTAAAACATACTGTGCTTCAAAGAAATGTCAAGAAAATTATTAAATTAAATATGAGAAATAAAATGTCAAAACTGGAGGGTATGGGAAACAAAATTTGTCTCTTCTTCACAGACAAGTGATCAAACCAAAATTGGGTCCAGGTTTGACCTATCTCAGTGGTAAATCCAAACCAGATCCAAACTAAAAAGCAGCAAAAGATGACAGAGTACTGTGGCTGTCGATGGATTTGTCCGTGGTGTTACCCCACTCTCTCAGTTTCGAGAGACAGAAGTGAGACAATTTTGCTGCCAGAAAGAGCAACTGCCAAACCAACAAGAATAATGAACTGCAATTTACAGAGAAGGGGATGGTTGCTGCCTGTTGTATGCTGAGATATCAGATACTACAGAACCAGAGAGTGCCTGTGCAGCCCAAGTGGTTAAGGATGGTCAGAGCTATCTGGGAAAAGAGCTGGGTGTTATTAGAATACATTTGTTTTCTGCTTCAGCATTAAGTCTTTGCACAATCATTACTACCTATTGATTCTTGGAATAAAGTTTTCAATACTACAGCCCCACACTCTCTGTTAAACCCCAGAACTGCACATCCAAATATTCTGGCTAAAAGGAGCCACTAAACTGCTATCAGGAGAGCAGTTTATCCAGACACTTCGGCAGATACAGACATCTACCACATAGGTGGTAAATACAGGGCTCTACATGTCAACTATCAGCATGAAAATCTCTGAAACAATTGAAGGTAACTGTGTACACACTAACATCCAAGAAGTTCCTGAGTTACCAGGATTTCTATTTAAGGATTCATCGAGTACTATATAGTCTTCCCAATTACCCAGAAAAAAACAATTAAGAACAAAATAGGACGCTGTCTTGTGTGCTTTTTACGTTGTTACCACATCCTTTGGCATTTATGAGCAATAGTATAATGCTCCAGTTTGTTTTCATATAGCTCTTCCAAAGTACCGGGTATTACATATTTTTTAGTCAGATAAATCTCACTTCAGAGTTTAGTTATTCAATTCAATCATACACTGAAGGAGAAAGTTAATCCATTTTATGGGGGGGTGCAAGCAGCTGTTGAACGAAGCCTCTAATAACTACCTTTTATGAAAGGATATAAATAAACAGAGTGGCTTCTATTTATAAGCCTCTAGTTCTGAGCCAATGTTCCTTTCAATTCCGCTGCCAGGCTCAGAAAGGAGACACAAGAATTAAACTGACAAGAGACAAAAGTTGACCTTCAGTGGTTGGGGGAAGTTGGGATGCAGGTCTGAATTTGAATGCCAGAGCTTTGGGGATTGTTTTTATCAAAATCACGTCTTGAGATCACTTCTCAGAATAACAAAGATCTTCGGGTAACAACCCATAACAGAGCTACGGATTTTTGAATACTAACAGAGATCTCTGAATAACCACCCCTATTTATGCCAAAGGATGGCAACCACATGATGATTCTGTGAATATACTTTAGACCCTTTTCTGAAATCCAATGTTGAGATGATATTTTTCCATGCAACTGTATTGATTTCAGTGTAAACTGGAGTATTAAGTCAAAACAGAAACCATCTGAATCGGTTCTACAACTGATTTCTTGACACTGCATATTTTGAAAAACATTTTTAAAAATACTCCTTTTTCTGATCAGTCCATTCCTCATATGAGGAACATCGAGGGGAAAAAACCAAAACCCCAAAACTGTAAACCATACATCAGCAATAGTCACAGCCTAAGAAAATCATAATGTTCTAAAGAAACATCTGTATTTACTTAAAATTTACTATGCTCTGTGTGAGGTATGCTATAAACACCAGGTTGTGTACCTTTGCTAAAGAAACAGAAGACAGATAAAGTTTACCAGTTATGGATCGTAAAATAACTTTAAAAAAAGCAGCCTGGACTAGACAGAAGGGAAAAAATGACACCCTGTCTATCATTAAAATATTTATGCAAGAACAGCAGGCTGTAGGACTTTGTTTTAATTCTGTGAAAAACCAAGCTCTAATGAGAAGCAGATAACCTGACTCTTTATCACAAGCCTGAATGTCTGAAGAAACAGACTCTCTTGATACTTTTCTCTATTTATTAACTGCAGTGTTCTGAACAGCTGATGTTTTTTGAATCCAAAAGTCAGACACGTCAGCAGATGAACTACAGTACACCCAGTTATGTCAGTATTTTGCATGGCCTTTATCACTGGGCGTGAACAGTAACTTCCAGCCGTGTGAAACTCAGAATTAGATGCATTTCTCAGACAATCATAGTAACAAAAATTCCTCCTACTTAAAAAATAACTTATACAGGGGGAATTATTGCCTTTTTTTTTTTTTTTTTTAAAGAAATACTGTGTAGAAAATCAACCATCTTTGCAAAAGCATTGTTTTAATGCTCCCTTGCTGAAAACAGAAATGTTTTACCATGTTGCTCATTGTGTGTGCAGGGAAATTTTACATAATGAAGTTCTCTTGGTTGTTTTCCTTTGTAATTCTGAAGACATGCTACAGTCCAATGAAAATGTATTTTCAAATTATACATTTCTGTGATCATTCATACATTTACTAGAAATAAGAATTATAATTTTTTTTTAATAACAGATGTCCATGTTTCAAGACTACTTCATTCTTCAGAAAATTAGTAATCAAGTGAGAAGATGTATATGTTTAAGTAGGAATAGGCTCTGTAGTATGCACACAACTCATCTAGGCTGTCCTTGGGCAACCTTACATATTCTCAAGGATTTGAATTACAATCTGTGTCAATGATTCCCAGATTTCTTTCCTCCTCACTCACTTCCCTTTTGTTCACACTTGTAATTCAAACTGCTTCTACAGAATCTTCTCCAGATGTCCTCTTGCCAAATGAAAATCAATGTGTCAAAACCATCTCTTCTTTCCTCCCAGCTCCTTCCCTCCAGTTTTGCTGTAACTGTCAACAATTCCACCATCCCCCTGTTCCATAAGCCTTTGAGTACTGGTATCATTTTCAGCTCTTCTCCACTTGCAAAGCTCCACACACCCAGGCACATGCTTAATGTTAACCCTACTGCCTTCCCTAAAATCTCTCTGCAGCAAAGTTTCAAAATAGACATCAAATAAACATCAAGTGCCACAGACTGTCTGAATGAAATGAAATGAAATGAGCATTTACCAGCCACAGAAGGCATTACCTAAATCTGCCAGATGAGAAAATAGAAATCCTTAGTCCTGCAAAGCAGGTTGTATTTGCTTGCTCAAATAAATTATTAATCTTCTGGTTTTCTACACACAGGTATAGAAATATGTGAATGATACACAATGCAAAATAATCATTAGCAAGATAACAATAACTTAGTAAAAAATAAAATACCATCTGTCTTAAGCAAGGCTGCCTATTGTGAAAGTCTTAACACAGTATCTTTCATAACTCCTATTTCAAAGTTTAAAGACAGTTATGTCTGTATTACAGAACCTATAACTAAACTAGCCCCCATTACTGGACTTGTTTAGTCACTTATTCATCTTAGTTCTCTTTACTATTCATACAACTTTACTTGGTACATGGGCACAAGCCCTTTGATTACAACCTTTAGATCGAACCCTAGAATATAAGTAAGATGAAAGTACTTCTTTCAGGTATGATTTCAAGGTCATTTCATCTTTTGAATGAGAGAAAAAAAAAAAAACACAACAGAAACGGTTGTATTTTTAATCTATTTTAGAGTCCCTGGACTTCATTCAGTGGCATCTTCTTGAAGCAAACTTTTTCCTAGGCAAGAATAACATACACTCAAACATAGGGCTAAAAAATTACATTGTATGCATCATGAAAAATAAGGGATTTAATCTGTTTTATTTCCTTTGGTCCATCTTAATTTAGCACAAACATGTGACTGATACTTCCCCCTGTTGAGGTAACAAAGGGATCCATTGTGATCTTTATGATTTAAGAAATTCTCCAAAACAAGGAAGTGTAATATATACTGTGCATTATGAAATGATACAGTTGAAAGAGGCTATCCTAGTTTTCACAGATAGGTAACATTTTCAAATACAAGAAACAATCTTCTATGTATATTTCAAATTTTAAAAAAAGCCCCATTACCTCAGGCATCTTATGCAAGTTGCCTAAAATAAGATGACCAAGCCTTAACACTTAGTACTTTTTAAAGTCAGATTTGCTCTCATCTTCTAACCTGGCCACTGCATTTTTTCATGCAGCTGGACTGCATCCAGCAGTGCACTTCAGAACCATAGCATGAAGCAGAGAAGGGTTTTATGAAATTAACAAACAAAAACTGTCAAGAAATTCAAACCCACTCATCAGGAAACTGATAAAGGCAAAGAAAACAAACAAACCAACCCCTGCCAGACAGAGACAGTTCATTTTATTTCAGATAAGCACTATCAACCTTATGCCAAATTTCTTAGTTATTTTTATATAGAATTATATGTTATTCACTGTCAAGAAGATTGGAATATGTTATAGGTATTTAACACTTATATAGTATCAGTGGGAAGAATCTTGCCTAATCTCAGTATTTCTCAACCATTAAGCAATATAATTCCCTCAGCACAGATTACAAAAAAAAATCCACAAAAATATTTTTGACTTACAGGATATGATCACTCCTGAATGGTGCACTTGACTGATGATTTTTGACTGAGAAAACAGTTTCCAGAAGGAGATGATTCATGTAAACCCAAAATTTCATGGAATATAGCACAGGGGTTTTTTTTGAGGGGGGGGGGGAACATTCTCGAGAGATTAAGTGTTGTTTCCACTGTCTTTGAACTTATCATTTCCTAGTTAAAGGATGTTTTCATTGTCTGCTGCTCACATCTTTATCAGGACCATCTGAGTGTGTCATTTTGCAGGCTATCTTCCCCTCCGTGACTCAGTGAGTTCTGTCTGTCAGTTCAGCTCATAAATAGGGCAAACAAGCACACAGCCATATGGGAATATAAGTACAACTAATTACTGACTTGTTTTACTTTCAGCCAAACTTGGATTTCATCCTAGTATTTTCTTCACATAAGCCATCATGTCACATGTTCAGGCAAAGTAAGGAACATTTATTTTCTAACCCTTAAAAGGGCCTAATAATGACTTAGCTGTCCAACTCCCCAGTTTTCACTGCTGGTATTTACATCCATATTTCCTACCAGGGAGCCCATTTGAATCAAGCTTGATTATTTGTGGCACGAAGAGGTGGGGGGAGAGCCAGTGCCAGCCCGTACACTGGTTCCATTTTTTTGGAAATAGGCAATGGTTTGGAAGACAATGCACTCACTCCACGTCAGCACAGCGCTGGAACACAGGTCAGAAACTTATCTTCCCTCAACTGAGAAAAGTCTTCCATCAGGCTCAACTGCTCAGGCAGCAGTTCCACCCATAGATTTTGCAGGAGAGAAGATGTAAGTGACAACATACTAACCCACCCTAGCAAGATGATGTGCTGGAAAACCATAACAGCAGCCACCATCATCAGCAAAGTCCTCACTAGTAGAGTTTTAAAAACCCTGTGTATGCTGTTCGCTAGTCAGTTTTGAAGATTCAAAAGATACTTTTCTATTTATTTACAGTGGTGGAGTGGGCTTGGTATTTCTTCCCTGTTGGTTTTGATGCTGTTTTTAAAAACAGCTCTTTCTTTTGCTTTCCTTGCAGGTGGTTGGTACAGAAGTTAAACAAAAGCTTTTTAGAACCCTCCTACATTTAAAGGTCATTCAAAGAAAATCCAAAGACACAACTGTGAAGAATAGGAAGGCAGTTCGTGAAAAATCCCAAAACATCTAGGACAGCAGCAGACAACCTAGAGAGCAAGAGTACTAGAGAGGAAAATACAAATGGAAATATTTGTATTTGCAAAAGACATCACAAAATGAAGAGTCACATGGAGTACTTACTCCTTTACTACTTCATTCCACTGTGACGAGAATTTTTATATTTAAGTGAAGCTTACTTGTGCTTGGTTTTGGTTGTTGATTTTTGGTTGTTGAATTTTGGTTGCTTCTGCAGAACTTTCATATGCGGACAAATTTTTAGAGCCTTACTTTTTCCTCCAATTTAAATAATGGTCTTGTCATTCAAATGCATTTTAATTTATTGTATTTTTATGCTTCATATACTAACAACCCTCATAAAAATTTCATAATTTCATTAACTGAGGCACAGAGCCTGTATTGGAGCAGTACAATGGCTAGACAAGTTAGAAACAAGTATTCTCCTAAATTTCAGACTTGTGGTTTTTTATTCAAAATCTTTTCAGTGTCAGCAGAAAGAAACAGCTCATCTTTCTCAACATCGATCATCTGGACAAGCTCATGATTTTGCTCAGCACAATAGCATCCACATTAATTAAAAAAAATTCAAATCCCTTCAAACTAAGTACATTACAAAATCAAGTTAAGGAAGAGAATAGCATTTGTGTAGAAACAAACAGCTGAACACAATACTTGGCTTTTGTTCCCTTGCTAGATTTATTGAGAAGGTAGAAGCCAAAATTATTTTCTTTTTCTTGCTGCTGTTGTTGTTTTAATTTAATGCCAATATCTAGAAAAAACATCTGGTTATTCTAGACAATATTAAAACTAAAATTGCCAGAGAACAGAACATCTTTCATAAAGAGGACTGAATGTACCTCTCAACTTTCTCAGGTTTTATTTTCAAAATTATTAGGGCTGTTTGCTGCTTTCTTTAATGTCTTTCCACAAGGAGGTAGTTCTTTTACAGGAATCAGTCTTGGATCTAAGTCACCTCCTCTTACCACCCACTCAGTGACACCAAAGCCTCTTTTTTTTTTGAGAGATATAATTACTGTTAATTCACCCAGACTGTAGGTAACCAATTAAATATCTAGGCTTTGAGAAACACTGAGATCTGAAAGGTGTTTTGAAGTATGTTTTCTTGGTGGTATATTGTAATACGGATGTCATGGCACAAGAAGAGCAAAAAATGAAAAAAAAAACCAAACCAACCAGAATTCTCCATCCTGGCTTTTCCCACAGGATGCAGGCATCATCAGGATCGGTCTACTTTTTAAACAGCAATTGAATTCATCTGGATCATCATGCAAGAGTTTTGTGTAACTCAATGGTTACATGATTTTGTTATGAACTGTGGCAAATAACTGATGACTTAATCTCAATTAGATTGCAAAGTAAAGCTCAAAATTCCATATGCATTTAAAAAATCACATACATGAATATATTTCCTTTTTGTTATGTCAACATAGATTACAGATTGCAGCTGCTAAAACATTGAAATTGCAGCAGTTTTCAGAATTAATATCAGATCAAAAGAAAGGAGGGAAGGTATCTAGAGACATTTATTTTAGCCACTTTTTCTAAAACATTCTGGGGTTTACAATGCTAAACAAATTTTAATGATATTTTATTATTTTTCTACTTTTTTATTACATTTAGCCCTCCTCCCTTAGAATGAATTAAAAAAAAAAAGATCATTAGCTTTAATAATTTTAATTTCCTTTGAATGTCTGAGAACAAGTAGTTTAATTCATAAGACCCATTCCCCAGCTGGTATGCATCATTAAAATACTACTGATTACACTGGAGCAATGCCATTAACATCTAACAAGTCCTTGAACTAGGAAAACTCATAACAAAAGAGAAAGCTACCAGATTAACATGCAGAGTACTTCAGTGAAATATTGAACAAAATCTGTACAAATGGTCATGCTATATTTATTTGCAACTTGGCAAAAAGTCCTGAGAACTTAGAAATATCTGAAAGTCTGAGATGAGGGACAAGTTGCCCTACCAAGTAAACTCCCTGTATTTTATAAGAAGTTCTGGCATGTAACAAGAGTAGCAAAATCTTTTTGTCCTTGTAAGCTGTTGCTCCAATGCAGCATCTACTGCAAACAATCAGATGAAGACGGAACAGCAGCAAGGCAGCCCATTACACACACAAAGTAAAAAGGAGAAAATTCAGTAGCTACTGTGTATAGAAAACTGTGTCTACACACCACCTGAACCTGTAATCCTTCTGAAGATTAATAACTCTTGAGCAGGTGGCACAGGAACAGGTGTCCAGGTGGGATTTGAATGTCTCCACAACTATCTGAGGTGCTGTGACACCTGAAAATGGTGTGGGAGAAACCGAATTTGTCAGTTCTAACTCTTGACACAACTCATAAATAAAATAATTTTGATACCTGTTGTACTTGTGGCTGTGGCAAAGTACAGGTTCAATTTTATTGCAACAATCCTTTTGTCTTGCATCCCAACAGTGCGTGTCCAGTTGTAAATACAAAAGCAAATGCTTAAGGAGTTTAAGTCTGTTTACCAGTAGGATTTGTAGTTAAGGGGGTTTCAAATTTGCTCAATATTGTTTTGTTCTAATAGCTTCACATTTTTAAGAATTTGATTCTGAAGCAACAGGTTGACAAATCAGGAAACAAATAATTTGTTTTCATCTGCCTATATAGAAATGCTAGCAAATAGGAGGAAGCAGACAATATAAAAACTTGGGTGTGATCCTAGACTACTACTTAGCCTAAAATAGCAATAGGACAAGGGAAAAGGCATCACCGTGCTCAGAGCAGTCCCCATGGCTTGGCTGCCACCTCTCTGGGTCTGGGAGGGTATGAAAGTGGTCTCAGCATACACTGACAATCAGGATGACTGTTCCACTCAATGGCCAAACTTCTTTTAGCTTTCACAGGCTAACTTTTCATCTCTTACCATCTTACCACACCTCTATATCTGTCATGTCGTATATGACACCAATGTGATACGAAAAATTATAAACCACACTTTACTGTGATTCAACAAAAGTGTCTAAACAAAATTGTTTTATGAAAGGTACTCCCATTAAGTGTTCCCTCCCTTTATTCATTAGTTTTTATCACTGCAAAATTTTTATGTGACTGAGGCTTGTTCCAAATGTGACAGGAAATTTTACTTGTCATACCATGTTATAACTATCATCGCTTAACAAATTCTAATGGGAAGGGTGAAAAAACCCTCTAAATATATCCTCCAATAACCATATCCCACCTTTGTCAGGAATACTTCCAGGAATGCATACATTATATACTTCAAATATTACCTCTTAAGGGTTTTTGCTTCTTGAATGATGTCTGTGTGCTGCCTCTTTTGACAAATATCCCAAACAAAGCTTAGTTGTACTGACTGAACAGCAAGCACATAAACCATTAAATTGTGGCTCTACGAGTGGATACAAGAACATCTATCTGCAATTTGCAGAGATCTTGCTTTATGTTGTTAAGTTATTAGAGAAATGAAGCAGTCACAGGTCTGGAGTTGTCTTCTATAGTCTTTTCCAAAGGCATAAACACAGACTAAAGGACAATTCTCAGGACAGAAAATCATCAGGAGTGTACACAACTGAGTGGGCAGGAGAAGGCATTTTTCTCATATTGATCAATGACCTGGAGAAGGGGGAGAATTTCCCAGTCTGTGGATATCATTATGCTCTTTCAGGCAGTCAAATGCCATGCCCTGCTTAGTAGCTCAAGTGATCCAACCCTGTAAGCAGGGAAAAACATGGCAGAAAAACTTCCATGTAAATAAGTGTAATAAAAGACACTGCAGGAAGGGGAGCGGGAAACACGGACAGGGTGGAGGCAGAGACAATCTAAACCACGCCACGATGACACTGAAATTGGGACTGGAAGTTACAGCTTAAGAAAAAGGACACTGGAATCATCACTGGCTCTTCTCTGAAATCAGTGACTCAGACAGTGACAGCCAAAAAAGCCAACAGATCATCAGATGTCATTCAGGAAGGGTATGAAAAACAAGTTCTTCATTTTGTGACTATAAAAAATCTTGCTATATCCACATCCTGCCTATAGGTCTGGTCATCTTGGAGAAGAACTATGAAAAGGAAATAATTAACTTAGAAAAGCCCCATGAAAGGCTGCTGAAAATATCAAGTGGATGCAGTAACTGTCTTATAAGGACAGACCTAAACAGGCTGGGAAAATTCAACGGGAAAAGGGAAGGCTGGAAGGGTACAAATATAATCAAGGTTCAGAGAAACTTTCAACAAATTTATGATCTGAAACCCAGAAACAGACATAAGACAGAGTTGTACTCTCTAAGATGCCAAAATAACAGTTCTGGATGCTGAGGAAGAAGGAAGGGCATTCTGTAATAGGGAAAAGAAAATAGTTGGGGAATTCCAAACAATTTGATTGATTTTCAATAAACAACAGTTCCTTTTGCTTTGCTGCTCCTCAGTTCTTAATCCACTTCTTTGGTGTGGGTTCCTCCACTGGCCACTGTCACTTTGGGTGTGGCACCTTCTCCTATGCTTTCTCCGAAGTCCTGTTCAGGGAGGTTTTCCTTCCTGCCCCTGCTCAGACACCCCCACCAGGCCTTGCATCTCTCCTGTTTCTCCTCCTTTGCTTGACATCTCTTGTTCTCTACTCCTCCTGCCCAGGCGTGCTTCTTGTTTCTCTTTTGCCCCTCCTGCCCTGGCATCCTCTCTTGCATCTCCTGTTTCTTTTGCTAGGGGATACTGCCCTTTTTTAAACAGGTGTTTCCAGAAGCAGCCCAGGCTCCCGACTGGGCCAGTTCTGGTGCAGAGGGTGTCCATTGCAGAGCAGGAGTGTCTGGCACAGAGAGGTCTCCCTGCAGTGCCCCTGCTACCCAGCTCCTGTCCAGCACACAGAGAGAGCAGGAGCTATCCAGTCTCTGCTCATCCTAACTGGCCTCTCCCTGACACTGCTGGAGGCACCCATGGGCTTTACACAGTAAGTAATTGGTTTGGGTTTGACTACGCTGTCAGCCATGAAATATGTCAAGGCTCCTTTAAATCAAAACCATGGCCTGAGGCAAATATGAATATATTTATTTGTTCAGAACTTTGATGAAGTCATGATTTCACATACGAAGTTTCTGCAAAATCCATTTATCTACATTTGCCTTATCTAAGAGTATATGCTGACCCCATAAGAATTTTAAAAGGCTGGGGAAATTTAAAAGTCCAAAAGAAATGGTTATCCATTATGACAGAGTTGTAATATTCTTTCTCACCAAGTACCAAGTTTTGAACATCTTAATTACTGTGCTCCAGAAGGAAATTTCAGTCCCCAGCCTTGTTATAGCATTTGAATTTCAAGCAGCATGCAACCTCCATTTTTACTCAAATTAAATAAAAATAGATTTGTAAACTAGTGTAGCTAAAACCATCTTATTTTTCTACCTTTTAAAATAGTTTAACAAAATAAGTTGTTTCAATGTCTATTTTAAAGATTTACCAAAACACTCGTGACAGAAGTTTCCCTAGCTATAAATTTCCTTAAGATATTATTTCCATAATTTTCTCATCTAAAAGAAAACTTGCAGCTGTTGTGTTTTGAAAAATTTTGGCAGGAATGTATTTGTATGTTGTGAATGATGTCACCATCTTGTGACAAGCTACAGAATGCTTTTGGCTGGGTCAGATTTTGTCTAGGCCACAATTATCTACATTTATTTTAAACTCCTAATTGAAATATGTCTTTGAAAGGAACATGCATGCAGACATACAGCAATGAAAAGTAATCCCTTTTTCTTGCTGCCTTTGAGCAGTTAATTCATGATACCAAACAATACCATATGTTTCTCCTCCATAGAAGCATTTAATTAACACATGGGATCAGACAGATTTATATGGAAGCTGGGTTTTCATCTTCACCTCTTGAGAAATATTTTCCCAGCACACGTTGTGTCTCAAATAATTATTTTCTGTAAGGAGAATTGTGTTCTAAACAGGGCTGATCCACTGTATCAGTTTTAACAGTCAGCAAAGACATTTGCATAAGGTCTCAAATAGGGCAGGAAAAATCACCATAAAAGCAGAGGTTTTGTGAGCTCAGGGGAAAAAAGACCATGCAGCTGTCAGGCATCCCTCCAAAAGGGCTGGGCAAAAAGAAGAAGTGGAAGCACAGAAGGGGAGGCTGAAGATTGACCAGGCTGCCACCTCTGCAGAATTGAATTTTGCCATCTCCAGGCCTGAGGACTAAATAAGTTAATTCAATTTGTTTAATGAGCTGGAAAGCCTCTAACAAGTCCTGCTTTTAAATGTCTGGTCAGGAGTACAGAAATCTTTCCAAAGCATTAAATCTACTACTTGCAGAGAAGAGGAAAAGTTCCCTTGGGATAACAATTAAGGGTGGCGAGGGACAGAAAAGGACACAGTCCTCTCCGGAACCTTAGCAAGGCAAAGTGTTTTTCATTGAAGCATCCAATCTTTTCAGAACTGTTAATTACCTTTCCTGTCTCCAGACACACTCTGCCCTATTTGGGAGAGATCCAGGTAGGAGGCCGGAAAACAAATTTCCACTTACAAGGGTGTTTACGAATTTTTTTCCCAAAGTTTTGATTTATTTTCTTGGAGAAGCAGATGAGGATTCTGCCCTCAGACTATTTTCCCCTTGAAAGATAACCATGAAGGAAAAACGTAAATCAATCTGATGTTATTATGTACAAGAAATCCCACAGTATTTTTCTCTAAGTTTGTTTCTGCTCAAAAAAAATCCATTTTTTTTTTCTTCAAAAGACATGTATAGTGGCTTTAAAACTCACTGAGGACACTGAAGATATATCTTAATCTCATATTTTAAATAGAAGCCTTGCTTCAACTCTATTCCAACTATTATATGAATCTGGACAAATACAATTTTTGAAAGCATATAGAATTGTTATTACACAGAATTGTATTAAAATGATCTGTACCTGATTGTTTTGGTTTTTTTTCCTGAAGTGGGTGACATTTAAACATCATGTTTGACTCTCGACAAATTACAGTTCCCCAAACAGAATATTTGATTTCCATCTGCCAGATTATGTTCCTCTCTACACATTATCTGTTGTCTTCTAAAACAACAAATATTCTTGAAGAATTAATTTTAAAATATACTTAACCACCCAAGTTCCAGTTTTATTTGTACTCTTTCAACTTGACTCTTTCAACTTGGCATAGTAATAAGGAAAAAGCAGACTCCACTACATCATTCAAAATTAATTATCCATACAAAAGAAAGTGATAATACAGAACATAGTTCATATTCCAACAAATACTCAATGTCCTTGAAACTTTTTTCCAAGAGAGTTAAGGCTATTGGTATGGGTTTGAGCAGTGCAAACTCTGACTAAAATAAAGTTGAAATACCTCTTGTCCCACTCCCAAAGAAACCACACCACAAAGCCAGTTCTGTGCTGTAAACCAGCAGGTTCACTTGTGGCAACCATATTCCATATTCCCAAATGCTTTCAGTTTCTCCAAAAAAGGAACTTCTCAAGTGAAAGGGCAAAGAAAAAGAACCAGTTTTCTCCTTTCTTTTTATTTTAAAAATATGTTATTTCTGGTAATAACACATTTGATGAGATGGAGAAAGAAAATAAAATCCAAGTCCCAAGGTTCTTAATAAGGAACTCCAAATGCAGTGTTTCTAGGATGTCAGGATTCTGGAAAAACCAACCTAGCTAAATATTTACAGCTAATCAATAAGACAGAACATAATTTCTTTGTACATTACATGTCAAGTCTGTGGTTCTGCAAATGTGCAAACCATTCAAAGCTGTCCGTTCTTCCTTGTCAACATTACTAAGCCTCACCTCCTAAAACACTGTTACAGAGGAGCTTTCAAGTCTTGCAAAGGAGAGTATACAGTCTCTTCTATAAATCAATTCTCACTTTCTGTGACATGACTTTCCTGGTAACACACTACACCCAGGAGCTGGAACACAGCAGGAATTACAAGACACTGCCCAGTGCTTGTCAGCAAATACAAACTGGGCCACTTCGTAAAATGGTTTCCTGGTTGCTGATACAGCCCGAAGTCCAAGAGGAAAACAGGGCATCAAAAATGCTGCATGAATAGACCTTCTATTAGTCATTAACTATAAAAATGAGGAACTGATCCTCTCTGCTGAAAGGACAAGTTGGAAATGCTCTACTTTTATGAAACTCTGAATAGGGTGATAACAACCCTGATACAACTTGCTGAAATGGTAACAGCCCTGTTTTTTCTGGCCAGATGCAAGAGAAACCGTTCTGCTTGCAGGCACACAATGAGGCTACCAACTGCTTATCTCTGTAGGTGCTCTGATGCACCTGAATTACAAGAGCAACATTAACTACTGTGGTAAGAGACAGGGGAGAAAAAAATGAATTAGAATTGTATAGTACAATGTCGAGCTGTGAATGCTGTTACTATTAGTCACCATTATCATTAAAATTTTGCACAGAGAAATGTATTTCTTTATTAATTAAATAATTGCAATTGACACTGATGCTGTTCATACCATTCTACTTTACGGTTTCAGATACAGAGGTTTGATAAAGAAATATAAAAGGCTGCCCTACATACTAACTTTATTTGCTACATTGGAATTTTTTCAGGTTTAATTCCACTCTATTTTCCTGTAACCTATGGAGTAAAATCGCTCCTCACTTCAGTAATTTCCAGCTTCTGTCTCATTGTGCCTGCTACAAGAACTATAAGTAATCAAAGTGCAACCCTCTTCATCACCTTCAATTCTTCCTCAAATTATCCCATGAAGATGACTTATTTGCTCCAGCAGTGTTGCTGGGAAGTATGGAATGGGTGTAACTTTACTATTCAGTCAGGATTATGAACCATTCATTGCAAATTGCTACATCAAGATATTCTTAAAAATAAGATCTTTTCTAGAAAACAGAGCCTTAGAAAACTAATACAAAATTAAAAACCCAGAATATATAGTTTTTTGAATGTGAAAATACCATGAAGAATAATGAAGTATTTAAAGTTTTTGACTTTTGCGTCTTATTCTTTTGCCCTTTCATTTTGCTTGATGCCAAGTAGCGCTTTGAGACTTCACAGTTAAGAGCATCACCAACTTTCAGTGCATTCCACCTTTTTTTTTTCCTTTTGGATCTATTCATTTCTCAGATGCCATAGGAAACCCAGAACTGTAGTACCAGCAGTTTGTCCTTATTTTTTATTGTAACACAGAAAACAATGGCTAAATTTCTCAAACACTTAAACCACTTCACTGTGTTCTGATCCTTTATTAAATGCAGTAATTAACCCCACAGATATTACAGCATAAGCGAATATTTTTAACTTCCAGGCCCTTGTGGGACATTTGACATTGACTTTGGGAAGAAAAGGGCACAGGCAGGACAACTCTGAGCACCAGGAAGTCCTTGAAGGAAATCAGTGCTCTATTACACAAACAGAGAAAAGCTTTTTTCTGATAGAACAGCTCAGAAACTTTAATTTTCTTATCTCTTTCCATGCCAGAAGCAAGGCCTTGATGAAAGCCTAGATGTGATAATGCAGCCTGCTAGAACCAAGCTGCAGTGCTATGACAGAAAAGCGTGCTGCTCCTAAGAGCATCGCTGAGCTCAAGTACGGTGTTCCCTTTAAACACAGCAAAGATCTCCTCTCAGCCACAACAAAAATCATAGAATTTTCATCTGTCTGCTGCCCATAACACACTGCTGTGGCTGTCTCTGAAAATGGAAATTAATAACTAATAAAAAAAAAAAAGACACGTTATTTTGAGAGAAGATGTTTGAAAAAGCCAGCTCTAGGTCTGTGCGCATTGAAAAGTTAGAGACCTTAGTCACTTCATAGATGGTTACCTCTCCTGAAATGTGGAAAAAAAGACCCCAAACTCTAACAAGCATTTTTCCCCCCACATTTTTCACCTGGTTTTCTTTAAATGTGAATCCATTTCCAAATAAATAAAAAATAAAAATATGCAATTATCACACATCTGTTATGTATCAGAACAATTACTGTCACATCTGTTAACATTTAGTTTTCCCCAACTCTTCATCCTGTCCCCCTAGATTATGGTTTCTTTGAGATGAGACTAATTCATTCTGATGGGTTTTTTCTTTGCAGGTGTTCCTGTGATGCCCAACACCTTGTTCCAATTTTCTTAGAGCAGGCAGCCTTTTGGTCATGAGGAAAGTTCTGCTCATGACGATTACATGTGCAGGGCAGTAAAGTGCCCCAGACAGCCTAGCTTGGAAATGCATGAAAAATCAGGTCTCACATGGGAGAAATGCCAAGAAAAAACAAATCTCGGCTTCTTGACCGAAGTGACAGACATTAAACCTGCAATGACAATCCACAAACCTCTTAAAATAATGAAAATTACTAAACACCTAATCTCTCTATACATTTAATTTCCTTCATGTTCCCTATATCTCTAAACACATACCAGGCTTTTCTTGTTTATAAAAAACCCCAAACAAACCAAATTGCCCCAGAAAAATACCCCAGTTGGGAAACCAGTACAAATTCACCATTTGCCCCTAGGATTTCAGCCCAAATATACAATGATTCAGGTAAGCATTATGGAACCACTATCTATTTTAATATAGTTATTATAGTTATATATTTTGACACACAAAAGTAAAAATTTTGGTGGGTTTTGTCACTGATTTCAGTGGGGACAAAATATCCTGAAATAGGTATTATGATTGATAATTACGTTCTTTGAGGGGAAGGAGTTATTCCATACTGATAAAAGAAACAAGGACAGTTATTAGCCATGTCTAAGCCTGACACCAGCACGACAATTCCAAATATCATGTAAGAATAATTAGGTTACAATAAACGTAAGTATTGCAAAACAATCTCTTGTGTTTACGGCACTCAATACTTCCAAGCCTAAACAAACAACAGGAAGGACAGCTTGTAAAAAGTGCAGTGACCATTTCTAGAAATGGACAGGCAAATATTGTGATGAGCAATTTTATTTTAAAATGTATCTTATTTTGAAATTATAAGGCAGATCTTATAAGTATTTGTATAGTTTTCTCTCATGTAAAAAAAAAAAAATAAGTAGTCTGGTTTTGTTACGAGGTTAGAGTTTATCATAGGAATCCAAAAATATATTAATAATGACAAAAAGGAATTGGTTACAGGTCTTGTCCTACAGTGAACTCCAAAATCTTATGAAGAAAAACATCTTAATAAAGTTAATACACAGTTGATAGCCATATGATGTTCTTTTAATTTTTTCTGATCTAAATCCTACATGTAATTCAGAAAATGTTAGTATAGAATCCATCCAGGTTAAACACAAGATTAGCTTTGTGAATGTAATTAGGGCAGGGGAGTTGGCTTGAAAGAAATCTCTCTGATTGCAGAGTGAAAAACTGAGGGAAATTATTCTCATTCAAATGTCAGATACTGCCAAATTTTACAAAATATTTATACAGATGGTAAATATCAGGAGGTTTTATTAGGTTCTCTATGCTTTTGCATCATTTTTGTTAATTGGATTCAATAAACAAAATTAAATTCTCATGGTTTTCCTACGCAAGCTGCCTATGTGAATCCCATTATCTATGATTTTTAAACTTAGTCTAGAACTGCTGCTCTTTATATCTAACAAGTTCAGCCTACACCATAGCATCAGAGTGGCTTTCTGAAATTCATTACAGTTTATCCTCACAGCAGCCCAGCAAGGTCAGAATTTACCATCCCTATTTTTAAAGTGGCAAACTGACATCCTGAGCAAACTGAATTTTAGGGAGGACTAGAATCAAGCACAATTGCTCTGACATGGTGCTGCTAAACCAGCAAAGGCAAACCTTTTTCAGCCTGGGTTATCTTCCAGTCTCTGCCCTCCTCCACGGTGCTCCTTATGCATTTGGGCCCTGATCACAAGGTGCTGACCATGTGCTTATTCTGCCATGTGTAGCAGAGATCTGCCATTATGCTAGACCATTCTTCTCATCCCTAATAGTTTGTTATTTTATGAGCTACAACGAGCATTGCTTGGCTATAGACATCTGTGCCTTTATTAAGAAAAGGCAGAAAAAGCCTACATATTACTTTTGTTTTTCTGTACCCTTGTACTCCCTACTTTGGGATTTTTTGAGTCAGAACTGTGATGTACTATGAGAAAGGCTCAAAACTTCTTCAGTAATTCTAAAAGCAGGAAATACAAATGAAAACCTGTTTCTCAGGGAACACCCAACCTAAATAAGTGGATCTGAAAAATTCTGATAGTCAAAAAAGAATCTATGGCTTGGGTGTTCAGCTCTACTGGGATTCCTGAGCACATTTTGTACCACATATTTGGTATGTTGTTATGGTCAGGTCCAGAAGTGGTTTAGACAATCCCTTCAGAATGTAAATTAAAATATACAGTATCTACATTACATAGAGGCTTTTATCTCAAGTGGGACATTATTCTTTTTACCTTGAACTTTGGGAGCTACTGAACTACCTGAACTACTACCTTAAGCAGTCCAGGCTTCAGATCTCAGGAGCTACTTCTTAACTCTTATTTCTCTAATAACAATACTCCAGTAAGAAAAAAAATAATTTATTGCAGACAAGTAAAACAAAATTACTCCTGTGGTATCCAAGAATGCTTTGTATTTCAGAGACGCCTTTTCCTACACGAGGCATTTTACTTTTCCACATAACTCACCTAGTCTATCTTAACTATCATCCACCCATTTTCTCAGTTATATTCTATTTACTGGCTGAAGGAGATCTACGATAGAAACCTTAATTTTTAGTTGAACTTAGGAGCAGACATTCAGACTCTCCTGTGAAATAATGGAATCTCTAGATTATGATGATATTCATAACTTCTAAAATACCACTAAAATTTTTTTGCCTACTTCTGAAGAGTAAATATATAAGTTGATTTTTCAGTGAAACACTGCAAATGTGACCAGAACACATAACATAATAGAAGATCAAAATGAGATGGCACTGATTTGATTTCTCTTTTCAGTGAAGCCACTTCAGTCTAATCTATCTTTATCATGGCACACCTGGAAGCTGGGCGTCCTTCAGTTTTTACAACTTAATTAAAAAGAAAAGGATTGACAATAAATATTACATATTTCAAACTGCAATCAGCCTCAACTCCTCACTCCAGAAATAACCCCTCTGACTTCAGTTAACTGTAGAAAAATAATTCTGCACATCAAAATGAGAAATTGCAACACAATTACCAGCTGCTTCCACGACTGAGAACATGTTTTTCATTGGCCATTCAAGCCTGGACATGCACTATGTCCATGCAGATAAGTTCTCTTCATTGTTCCCTCTCCACAAAACAAACAAACAAACAAAACAGAATACACCACAAAAAAGCAAACCACCACATAAAAAGCTTTGATCTCTGTTCCTCCACTGATTCAATGCAGCATTTAAAGTCAGAGCGTAGTTCAGAAGCACAAGGGTGAATGCATTCAAAGGAACGGCTAACACAAACATGTCTAAGTGAAGAAATGCTTAACACAACTATTTAAAAGCTACTGAAATCGGGTACATTTTGCTTTATACTATCCAAGTGGATTTCAAGAACTCATGTTATAGCTTTGCACATGAACTCTGTCCAAGAAAACATCTAACTTTCCCCTCTATATTAAGTAATCATGCAACATCCTTTTTCATCCAACATTCCAAAGGATTCACCTTTTTGACCAATATTTAAGATTTATATAATGCCATCAATTCTACCTTTAAAGTCCTACCTTTAAAACTCCAGCACTTCTTTCAAATCAGTTAGTCCCTTAACATCAACTTCATATTCACCCATCATGAACAAACAATTCATATTTAGTATTTCAATAATTCCCTTGGATCCCCATGAGCAATGGATAATAAAAACCTGTTGTCTTGAATGTGAGGGCAGTGTGTCATGGCCATGGCTACTTGGCCTATCTACTCCTAACAGGGGCAGCCAAAAGCTAGATGGGAACATTTTTTTGGTTTTTGCAATTTAAAATTAAATTCTGCCCATTCACAGTGGGCAGTTATGAAGCAGATGGTCAATGACAAAGCATGGATAAAGCAACAATTTGCTAATGTCGAACCTACAATTTTCCCCTTTGATTTTTGTGTGGCAAGAAGGCACCAGAGTAGACATTACCTATTGATGCCAAAGAGCTTGAGGCAAACTGCTGGCACCTAACAAAAAGACACTTATTCTCAAGATATGATTAGTTAAAAGTACATCATTTTAATGTTTCCATGGACCTTCTGCCATCACCAGTCTTTTCCTCTGCATACTGTTAATGTCTCTTCCCCATGGCATTGCAGCCCCTTTCTTGTGTTCAAGAGACTCTCCCACTGATATTTGCAGGGATCAACGCACTATGGCCGCTCCTCAGCCGTTAGTGCAGGTTCTTGAGATTACTCCACTTAAGGCACTGTTTCCTGTAATTTGTTTTGTAACTTGTTTGTTTCAGAAAAACAATACGTGAAAAATAGTTCTATCTTCAGGCCAAAGATAAAACACTTAGTCTTTAGTCACCTATGTTTAGGCTTAGAGAGATAAAAGGGAAAAAATTTTTCAAAGGCAAAAACCTGTGTAAAAGAACCGAGGCTTAAAATGCAACACTCGTATTATCATTTGTCTCTAAGTAGGACTCCAGTTGTTCTAAGAGTATAATACAATTAGTTTTATGTTTTGCTTGATTTCACCATTGCTACTTCATATAACTTCTGCATAAAAGCATAATTAGAAAAAAAAATTAACTTTTTACTGAGAAATGGAATTTCTCTCTAGAAGAAAGACACATCAACAGATAAGTTGCAACCTCATACTGAAAAAATACCATTCTGCTTCAAACTATTAAAAATCTTCCGTTTCTTTGAAGTTATTGGCTTAAAAACTCCTGCACATGTCATCCAAGTGACAATAAAGCAGACAAGCAGGGTAGAAGCAGCAAGGCAAGATCTGGGAGCCCCAAACAAATGAAGGATGAGACACGAATCTTTATTCAGAGCAAAAGGCACAGCTTAGAGCTGGCTCGTATCACTGGATTGTCATAGCTGGCACTGGCAGGAAGGGATTTCACTTTTTATTGGGCAGCAGCTTATATTACAGAGGCTTTACTGACTACTATCTATAGGGAGCTATGGCAGATTCCATCAGCAGAAGTTGACACAGAGCCAGCCTCCAGTTTTACACTTTGCCAGATGTCAAGAGACATGAGACACCTACTGACAAACAGCAACTCTTTGGAAGCTTTAATACACTTCAACTCACAAATGCTTCTGAGATGGTTTATCCCTTTTGGAAGTATAAGAGACATTTATGGCTCTTCAAGACAGTATTTTACAAATTCTGGCTATGCTATTTGCCTTTCAGTCTAGATTATTGCATTTGTGCAAAGAATACAAGCTGGTGATTGACAATATTTCCTCTATGTATTTATTTCATTCAAATTCACAGAGATTCCTTGTTTGTTCATGTTTCAGAAAGTAATTAAGTATAGGACCTCATAATAACAGCAGAAAGAATGGGATTCTTTGCTCAAAGAGGACTTCCTGTCACCAGGAAATTAAATGTTTCTTCTGGCAGACAGTAAAGTACACACAGAAATAAAAATTAATCTGTAGGCTTACACTTACATGCTTTCTCAAAGTTAATTAAGAAGGAAGGTTACCCAAGGTTCAATGAATGAGGCAATACCAACTTAGGAAGTGATCTCAACTTACAAGAGAGGAAAAATAGAAAATTTCAATTGTTGAGCGGATAGAATAGATTCTTGTATTCTCTGATTTTTTGAAACTGTGATTCTGAAGTCCTGTATGAATGCTAACAGGGTTTACACAGAGGAACACACTCCCAAAGGTGAACAACAAAGTGACAAAAGATTGGATAATCAACACAGAACCAGGATAGGTCCTGCCTGCTTATTAGCCCAACTTGCCTAGATATCAAGAACACAGAGGGTGAAAACCTGTCCCCAGTTCATGCATTGGCAATTCAAGAACTGAAACTGCATAGGTGCAAAAATTTCCCAAGTTTTCGTGTCAGTAAAAATAATAATTAAAAAAATCAATTTCTTTAACACTATCAGTGCTATAAAAGGGGAAAAAAGTTAATAAAATTTTTGGGGTGACAGTAGTTTCTCAATCATGCTGTATGTAGTGACTTTAAGGATTTACTTGTGGATGTGTTCTACCTTTTTACTTAACATTTTTACCCCAAGATAGAACTTAAGAGTGGCAGTACAAACCTAGTAGCAGATATTACTTGATTTAAGGGACGGGCAGGAGGGCAAAGACTTCAGAAATTACTTTCTGACATTCATTCTGCCTGCCGGCACTATTAAGCTTTGATCTTCAAATAAAATCCAAAACAACATTTATCACCTCTCTGCAACCACATTTTTGCTGAAGACACATTGATACTTGGAGAAGTGAAGAACCCACTTCTCAATAATAGCTTGGACTATGTATCTTAGAAGTTGGTGGCACAGAAACAACTTACCTTCTGGGAATAAATCTAATTAGGAAATCAGGACTAGTATAACCCTGGAGACTAAAAGTACCTGGGATGAAGGATTTAGCTCTTCTAAGAGCAAAGTGACAGGAGGCCATGCAGGGGCATTCTGCTAGATTCAGTCATACAAATGTAGCCAGAATAAAAATTCTGCAGTATAACATTTACAGTCCTCCTTCAGCTAAGGTGCTTTCTGAAACACACAGTTACTCATTTTCAAAGCTGTCTCTGTCACCATTCAAAACACTGGTTTAGGAAAAGTGCTTTAAATACATATATTAATTTCACTTCATTCCAGTAAGCAATGACTAGAAAAGAGGAGCACACACCTTCTGGAAAATCTACATCAAAATTATCCTTCAATGCCATACATTCTTTAAAATCTAGGATAAAACAATCTAGTCGATCACCAATGATACTTTAAGGCATTTTTGGGAAGTTCCCATACGTTGGATACTCTTTAACTAAAGTACCATCCATGCAGAGAGACAGAGAAACAGTTCATGGCTTTCAAATATAGTTAGGGCTCCAGCTAGGCACAGAAACTTTCATAGGCTCTTTTCACGCTCACAGCCCTGGGATCAGGACCAAATTGTTCACCAAACATCTTCAAAACTTTACCGGCATCAATATGACACAGCTGCACAATTCATTTCTAGATTCACTTTTTCTAATGTTTTTGTATAATACTTAGGCTCTAAAAATACTCCACAAGAGCTGAAAAGCATGAAGGTAGCTAATCCTTATGGCAGAACAAGTTATTTTTGTCATACACTAAGAAAAAGATTTATGCATGTGGTAGAAACATGAAATAGATCTGCTTTACTGTAATAGATTTTGGTGTTTTATTTTGAACTTTTTAAATGCTTAGATAAGGTCAGAGTAAAATTAACAGGCAGTAATCACCCTCTCCAACACAGTAAGTCTAAGTAAATCCATACTGCTGCTACATTAAGAATGGCATAGGCCACTGCATACAAATTTAGGAATTCCAGTGGGTCATCAAATGCTTGCTAGCTGCAAAAATCAGTTTGGAGCCACTTTTATCAAATGCCAGGAATAAGGAGAGAAATCCTGCATGTTTACTCCATGCTGCTCTGGCAGGGAGCCAACAATAGCAAAGGAACTTGGAACTGCAGGACTAAATCCCCATTTGTCTCACCATTGTAGTCCTAAAACTGTTTATGCTGATAAAAGGACTGACAATTGTATCAAGTCCTGTGCACTGAATTACTGAAAGCTTCCAAACATCCATTTTTAAGGAAACTTACAGCCTTAATAAATTAGCTTCTTAACAGACAGCATGAAAATTTTGTACCATTAATAAAATATGAGTAAAATATGGTGAATTTGTTGTTCTGTGGCAGGGTACGATTCTGTCTTACTTTGCACGAGAAATGCAATCTCAGAGTTACCAGCCTTATATTACACAAGGAGAAATATAACCCAGAAGATTTAAAGTGTTTGTATAAAAAAAAAAAAATTATGTATGCAATGTAGAAGGAAAAAATAAGAATGACAGGTGGCAGATTCAAAACTGTTTTAACACAAGTTCTGTACTTATAGCAAATACCAACTGCTGTGGAGAAGGCTAAAACCAGCAGAGAATGGAAATATGTTTTAACTGCTGCACTATTTACTTTTGTAAGCAATGTGACAGAAGTCACATTTAAAACATCAGACTAAATAAAAGCAAAAGGATTTAGAAAGCTAAGTTAGAAGACTTTCTGATTTATTCTTCACATTTCTCCTAAACAGATTTTTTTCACATTAGAAATATTATTAAGAATCTATAACTGGCCTCTAATATGGTCTTCCTATGCAGAGCATACAATAAGTGTTTCCATGGTTAATTTGGTGCATTCCTCACACATGGTTTCACGAGAGGAAACAGTAGAGAAATCGTCACAAGGTATTCCTGCTCTCCACACAGTCCATGCTCCCCTTAAACCACTTGATTTTGACAGAAGGGTAGGCACACCATGTCACAGAGGAAGCAGCAAGGGCAGAGTTGGTAGATGGAAAGAGTACTTTAAACTAGTACTAGCACTAAATGTTTCAAAATTAAAGACCCAGGCACCCAGCAGGTAGATAGTTGAAATACCAGCTTCAGCAGCTTTCCCTGGTGCTCACAGCCTTCCTACATTTACCCCATTTTCTTACCCCCACTTATTTATGCCAGAATAACTAGTATAATTAAAAGCTTAAAATGTACAGGACTAAAAAAATATAAAGTCTTACTTCTTTGATGTGCTGCTTTCACTTTGAATTAATTCAGACATTCAATTTACAAAGCTCTACAAAAAAACCTTTCTCTATCAGACCTGAAGCAAGGGGAACTGTGATCACAATATTGTTAAGACAGTTTTGCTACAAGAAAGGCATCTCATGGAACTAAACAGAATGCAGGGAAAAAACACGTCCTGCATTATGGCTTTGTTACTCTACACAGGGGCATTTCCCACAGGTGTTGCTACTAAATATCAATAAAATGGAACAGCACAGAATAAACAAAAGATAAATTACGTATGTCATTCGGCATGGGTCATACCTCAGGTGACAATGCTTCAAGTATCAGTGCAACAGCAAAATAATAGCAATGAACTTGGAAGAGATAAAACAGAGACGAAAAGTCTAACTCCCATGAACACACATCACAATCTAGAGGATTTTGTCAAAGATTTTCAGCCTCCAGTAGTCTAAAGAAAAAAAAAAAATAAAGATTCTAAATACGGATTTATAACCCTTACCAGAGAATGGAATAAGCACATATATCAGCATTCAACAACTCCTACAAGTTTAAAGACTGCAAAGCGTGTGCAAGGGCCCTGAGAGGGTCGGTGCTGCAGGCTTGTCAGCCTGGGCCGGGGGCCAAGGCGGGGAGCGCAGCTGCAGCCTGTCCGGGCTGTCCCGCTCCCTTCCCTGCCCGCGCAGCCGGGCCAGAGCCCCTTCCCGCGGGAGCTGCTCTTCAGCCGAGCCCCCGCCGTCAGCCCGACCTGAGCTGCGGCTCCCGCTGCGGCTCCCGCTGCGGTTCCTGCTGCAGCCCAGCGCAGCCCAGAGCAGCCCTGGCTCATCCTGGGCGCTGCTTGTCCAGCCCGCTGTGCCCCATGGCCTGGCCGTGTCCAGCGGCCCTGCCTGCCCATCCCGAGGCTGTGCTTGCCCCTCACTCGGGCACTGCTGGCTGCTCTATCACCCTCATCTCCCGGCCCACCCTCTCTCTCACTGCTCCATGTCTGTCTAACCTTATTTTCCTCTAGTATTCTTCAGGGAATATAAATGACAGGAGATTATTTATACCGGTCTAATTACAACTGAAATAATTCTTACCCAGCTAGCTTGACAAAATGAAGCTGAGAGGAAAGTATAGAATAAAAACATTATTAGGTCAATCTGACATTTGTTGCAGGCAAATAGTCTTTAAGAAAATTAGACTCTGTGGTCACATGATTTCAAAATAAACATGGAAAAGATGGCATCTGTCACCATTGACATGGCAGTGAACACAATAGGAAAATTTGAGTTTTGCCTAGAAATTGAAATAGCTGGCTGGCAATTCTTGTATATGGTTAAACTTAGCTGTGATGAAACAAGAGGGTATCAACCAAACCATGGAAGCTTAGAGGGAGCAGATTCTTTAATAAACTGTATAAACATAACTTGATAATTGTGAGGATTTAAAACTCTGGGATGAGTATTAGACTAATCCAGACAGCCTTCAAGGGAAAGGTATTGTTGTTTTAGTAGTTCTACTCTTAAATTGTTCAAGTCCCATAGCTCTTCCCCAAGATATTCTGTCAAGTGGCAGGCCTGGAGTCACTATCTCAATTTCCCATTTTTTAGAATGGGACCACTATATATTACACTATATTATATATTACACTACCAGATGTGGTTCCAGCTGTTAGAAATGAGAAATCAAGAGATTCCATGGAATTATATTCCATAGAATCTTTGTTCTGGTATCAAGTTATTTTTAACATATGACATTTCTTAAAAGTTGTTTGTCATCAGGGACATAGTCCATTTCACACAGTTCACCAAATTGCAATATCATATTTCCCATCAATAGTTACTTGTGCTAGAAAGAACCGACCTCTTTAACTAAGAGCTACTCAAAGACCAGACAAAATGCAAAGCAATGTAACAACCTAGTACTTGGCCTGACATAAACCTTCCAAAAACAGCCACTCTTGCTGGAGTCAGGGAGGAGGAAAGAAGGCCATGAGGAATTACATGAGAATTTACAATACATGAGAAATTAATTTTCAAATGAGTATCATTTCATGCATATCCCTAACCTGGGAAAAAATCTGTTGTCTCTTCACCACAGAAGGAATTACATATCCCCAAGGCCAGGCTATCTGCTGAATCTAATAATTACTGGGTAACCAGAGACATGGGATTAGAACAGAACTGTTCTAAACAACTTCTGTTGTGCCAGTTTTCTGACAAAAGGCACTTTTCTCATAAACTGCCTTGGCAACCAACGGTGCTGGATCCATATACCAGCAGGAATCATAGGAAAGCAATGCCACAGCCATAACTTGTTCTTCCATTAAAACCAACTGGGACTATGGAAAGCTGATCCTGAGCTTTTGAAGCAAGTCAGCACATGTTATCACATTAGCAGGGTTCGGATGTACATAAGCCTCCACACCAAGTTACAGCAGGAGAAACCAGAGCAGGGGGTAAAAAACCAGCAAAGAAATGCAACTCTTCTATGGATGCTCAGTTCTGCAGTAAGACAAGAAAAGAGGATAAGTAACCAAATACAGATAAAAATAAAGTGAAAAATAGAAGGGTGGGAATATTAAAGTGATTAGGAAACAGAATGCAAAAGAAATAAACTATAAGAGAGATAAAAGAAGTTAATGGAGCAACAAGTAAGAAATGGAACAAGCTGAGTGTGCATAAACATTAATTATGGAGAATTCAGATTCCTTCATCTCCAGATTTTTGTTAGTGATAACATTGACTGATTCAGTTACAGATATTAAAAATTAATTAAGAACTCATAAACTCAGACAAAAATAACAAATTCCTGCCTATGACTGAACTGGGTTGAGCACATAAAACTGGTAATCAATTTGGCCCTGAAAACTTTGATGGCTAAACATTGGCAAGAGTGATTAGCTTGATAGCTTAGGGATGATTCACAACCAGCTTGACTATCATTTCTCATTTAAATTGAATAACACAAGTAGATATCAAAATATCTGCAGCTTGACAAGTGAAACATGCAGTTTTACATAAAACTTACAAGTGATTCAGAAAACATGTGCGTGTGTTGGCAATAAAGTATGTTTTCCATGTAGAACTACTATTTGCAGTCCTCTTAACCCACAATAGAAATTGTGTCAGGCTACACACAGGAAGATGTAGTTCAGCAGGCAATTTCTTAAACACGTAAAACATACAGTGGATCCAATTTCTGCCATAACAAAAAGGATTTACTTCTGGTTCTGTTTAGGAAAAACAGCAAATGAAGTCTCTCACTAAAACTAAGCTGGGAAACTCTTACAAAGACAAAAAAAAAAAAAAATAGTTACCTCTTAATCCAAAGGCTTCAGCAGCACAAAGGGGGGATTTGCAGTTAGGAGCCAGGTGCACAAGCTCTGGCAGCATCTCTCTTTCTCCTAGGGAGAGACACTGGCCTGACACAGGGCTTCTTAATATCTCCTTAATGAGTCGTCTTCATTACCTACATGCAGAGACCAGAGAAATGAGCACGTGCACACTTCTCACAATTACACCCTCATCTCAGCATCCCACTATAAAAATGTAGGCTAAGCAGAAAGTAAAGGAATAGTAGAGCTAGAGGTACTGCGGGGTGGGCTCTTATGACCATTTGTTTTATTTTTACTGCTTTCTGGTCCATGCAGATTATTGGTGTTCTACAAAAAGCCTACCAAAAACATACAGCACAGATTCCCACACACACAAGTAAACAAAAAATATGAAGAAATAGAGGTAATAAGGAAACTTCAAAGCTTAAACACATTTAATTTGGCTAGAAGTGTAATCCATTGTGGCAAATGACACAAGAGATTCTGATATGGATTAAAAAAAAAAAAGAAAAGGGTAAGTTTTTAATCACATCTCTCAGGATCAGTGTATCTTCATACAAACAGCATGACTTGAATATGTAGTTTTAATACTCAGAGGTTCAGCTGCCTGAAAAGCAAGATCAATTTAGTGTTTCTGAGCTCTTCATCTGTTCACCACTGTGCAACTCCACTCCTCACTGCTTTAGCCTCAAGAATTTTATGACAAACTAACGACAATAGCACACTTATGGACACATATATAGTCATTTAGACAGAAAAGCAAACATAGCTGCTCCATTATCTACAGTTTTGGGCCTGAACATTAAGCAAGAATTTACCTTTAGACACTTCAAGTTTCCTTATTAAAAAGGAAGGCTTTTTTTCTAATGGAAGATGGGCAAAATTACACATCTAGTTATTTCCAAGGATCCATTTTAGTCTATTTCAGTTCTGCAAAATTTGAAGGGGAAGGAAACATACGGGAAAAAAAAAAAAAAAACAACAATTTTGATAACATACAGAGAACTCACTGAAACCCTCCAACTTAAATTCTGAAAAATAAGTAAAATAATTACATGAGCTTTTCAAACAATGTTATTTTAGAATACTTCTATTTATACCAGTGCACACTCATAAACAAACAAATATTTTGGTGAGATATGAATGCTTGAACAAATGCTTTAGCATCCCATCCCAACCATTTAGCTCAACTTTTTAATCTCCTTACCAGTAATATCAGTTGTAAAACACATTCACTTTCTTTCTTTTTCTGCCGTGCCCAGCCATTCCCCAGCTCCTTCTCCAACAGTGACTTCTCACGGCGTGAGTGGAGTTGGTGCCCTCCCAGCAGGTAATTACTTGGCTGTGAGGGGTAATTTTCAGAGAGACTGAAAACACCTGAGTGGGAGGAACAGCTGTGGGGTTGATGGCAGAACAGGCACTTCTGCTCTCACCCCACACAGTCAGGGTTCAAACGACAAAGTCCTAAGAGCTCTGCACTACCTTGGAAATTTAAAATTCTTGTGAAAGGCAGAACTGAATGTCTCCTGATGCTCTCTCACCTTGCTAGCTGGGAGCCTCTTGGCTGAGGACTGCACCTTCTCTCTGTCGAAGGAGGGAGGGAAGAACAACGCTCTCGGCAGGAGGAAACCCCTCTTCCACTTTTCTCCCCACTTTACTCTTTTCCAGTGTGATTTATCACCTGGGTGAAAAAATGCTATTGAGACAATGAGGCAAATAATTTCAATGTGTTCAGGAGAAAACAGGAAACTTAAAACCTCAGTCATAAGAACCATACTGGAAAATAAAAAAGAAAAAATTGGTCCCCATTTCAGAAAAATGTGCAGTCAACCCCTCCTGACCTCAGTAGTGTAATATTACAGTCAATCCTTGTGTCTCTGCTTTTTCAAGTTTATTCAGTTTATTTTGGAAAGTTCACAACAAAAACCACATTCAGTTCTCTTGCATGTGGCTCAGATAAAATGTGCATTACCTCAACACAAGCACTACAGGTAACCTGGAAAATTTAAATAATCCCGATGATGAAGAAACTGATATTGGCTCATGACGCTGATTAAAAAATTCTGATAATCTATTTCTGTCCCCTCATAAATTAAAACTAGAAAATAACCTAAATTCAATGCAAAAAGGTCTATTAAATTACTTTAAAGTGCACAGATGTCTATATTTTATTTTAATGTATTCATTTAATAAATACCACTTACAGGTATTTTTCTGTATTCTTTTCTCACATCAGTACCATGCTTTATAAATTGAAATTACCTGCAAAGATGAGAATTTTTAAAAAAAGTGATAAAATATGACTAGAAGCCAAAACTGTCAATCCAATACTAAATATAACCTTAGCATGCCAGGAACAATTTTATTTCTTAATATTGCATTTATCCCACCTTGAGTAGTTAGATTTTCACTCCCTGAAGCTAAATATGAATCTAAGAAACCTGCATTACTGCCCAGCTTCAGTAAAAAGATTTAAAGGCATTCCATCATATTTTGTCTCATTCTCTGTTAAAGTTCCATAAGTACTTTATTCTTCCTTATGAAAAAAGGGAAATCAGACATTCTGATTGACTATTTAATTTCTTACTACTTTTATTGCTTTGCACCAATTATTTACACATAAAATATTCTTTGTTTTCTGTGTTTTTAAGCTATGCAAGGTAAGGAGACTTGGAGAAACAGATTGGATTCAAGCACTTGTAAATGATCAGTATATTCTATTCCTTCTATGTCCTTGCATATGGACAAGAAACAAGCTCACTGCCTATTTTAAAGTGAAACTAGAAATATTTAAAGACTTCCAGAGAAACAGATGGATAAAAGGTTTAGTGAGGAAATATTTAATCAGAAGAGATTTGACAAATTAATCTGTAAATGAATCCTTGCATGTGCGCTCTTTTCATTACAGGGAAGCAATATCCCTGCTGCCAATCATGTCCCAGCATTTTCAGTGCCAAAGTGCACCTTACCCCACATTGCCCCACCAGACTTTACTGTTTTAGCAACAGCCTCCTATACTTACAGGCCAGGAAACACAACCTTTTACATTAAAACAAAACTAAACCACCAAATTTCTCATTTTGACTCCCCTGAGGATTCCTGAGAAAGATTCTGCTTCTGGAGGTTGTTGATTGGAAAAATCCAGAGGTTACCTAATAACGGAGTTGGAGTGTGACTTTGATGTTCCAGACATGAATGATTTGGGGGCATGTGTCTAATCTTACAATTCAGTGAAGTGAGCAAGGAAAAAGAATAAATGTCAGCTTTTAACTGGCTATATTGTTTTCCAAAAAACCCCACCAGATTTTTTTTTCTCAAACTAGTTCTATAATGGCCTAAATTCACATCATAGCAATACCTTACAAGCCCTCACCATAATGTTAGCTTTGGAGTATTTATAGCTCCACTCTATATCACAAGAAAAGTATGCAGGGTCTTATAATCTGGTGAGCAGAGATCACAGTGTCAGGAAACTCTATAGTCACTTTGCTATAGTGCAGTAGCTTCAACCAAGAATAAAACACAAGCCTTTAAAAGGCAAAGCATCCAGTGTGTGGAACATCTTAATCTGTTTCAGAAGAATTATTTAACCAAGACGTAATGATTTCACATTGGTGATTCCTTTTTCTCATCAGCTTCCAGGCATAGTCATAATTTACAGGTAATTCTGAATAGAAATCCAGGCTGAAATGACTGCTTGAAACGCTAGACAAGTTTTCTTTCCAGCCCTTCCTGAGCTTATAAAATGGAACAGGTAACCAGACTTGGTCCTTTCCCCTTGAGGTAGTTCTGGGCCACAAAGAAATCGAGAAGCTCTTGCCTGCATTTCTCCAACCATGTTAAAGAAGGCTTTACTGTAAAAATATTTGATAGAAATAACAGTATATATTTGATAGAATAACACTAATTTACTGCCATTTACCACAGCTGCCTTCCATCCACTTCACACCGAAACATAATTATGCCTGTGACATCCCTTCAGGGAAACCTCCACTCACCATACCTATAGGATTAAGTTAACAAATAAATTTGGGGAAGGTACAACATAACTATTCCAAGACAAGCAGGTGGTTCTATGTCTAAATTGCTCCACTATGACAGCTGCATTTCGTCATTTGTGTGTACTACATGAAAAAAAGATTTTTATATTAGAAATCCAGTTTAGAGAGATCTCTAAGGGGTTAAGTAAAAAAAATTATTTCCTTTCTCAGTCTTCCAAATCTTTAGGAAGGATGCTTTTTCTGCCTCCAATGAATGAAATGTAATTATTTTAAATCCTGTTTAGATTTGTTTACACTACTATAAAATGTGGTATGCCGTATACTCCAAGGCTGGTATGAGTTTAAATAAACAGAACAGCTGCTGTACATTCCCACCCAAATATTATACCTTATCTCTGATATAAATGTAAATGCATGTTCATGGTGAAGAAGAACATCTACCATCTATGCCTGTTCCTGGCTCTCAAAGCCTACCAGAGACGTTGCAATTTTGCTGCCAGTTTATGCTCACGCTCTTCAGAGCACGGGAAATGTGCAGATCCTCAGCTGGTATGAACTGAATTTTCGAAGGTATAGGAGTGAGTATTATAGTTATTCATATCAGCCTCTACTCCTATCCCTTTAAAATCCCTAACACAGCTTTTTTATTATAAAGTTATGAGTGCTCTTTAAAGTTTAAGTATGTTCAATGAATAGTTATTATCATAAATATATCATACCTGCAACCCCCAGATATAGTCCTTAAAATAAGAAAGCACAGAGCCAAACAGACATTAAAATGAACAGTGCTTGATCTTTCTCAATACAGCTCAAGTTCATTTGCAGCATACAACTTCTGGAATTATATGTTCTTAGCTCTTCTAGAGAATTCTCATTAGAAGAAACTAGGAAACTTTAGAGTATTGGTATTTTTACTTTAAAATCCAGGAGCCTGAATCACAGTTCTCCATCCTATGGCCAACTTTGGGCTAATCATTCATACATTAACCTCAGTTTGACTTCTTATACTGACAGCAATGTGGAAATATGTGATTTATGTGATTTATGAGGTAAAGAAAGTTTAATCCATTAGAAGAAAATTACTAAGTCAAGCACACCACATTGTGGGCTAAGACGTAAAAGGCTCATTCCCATTAGAGATTCATTCCTTTCTGGATCTAACCCTTCTTTGCCAGCAACTGCCCACCCACATAGATTATAAAGGATTGTGTTAGCCTAACTCTTAATGTAATGTTAAGAGAGAAAATTTGATGTTTTCTGCTGGCTTCTGCATAAGGGCAATTTTCACCCAGAATGTAAATCAGATTTTTTATATGATTGATTTTGTTTCAGGCTATTACCTAATAATTTCTGATGTTGTCAGAAAGATTATGGAAAAAACAGATTTTGTCAGGGGGATACCCTAAATGATTTCTTGAGGCGTCTTCCAACCCTATTTTTCTACATTCCTATAATTTTGGAAAGATGCTAAAATTTTCATACTGTAGCTGGAATCTGAACCAGAGTATTGCTTCACTATCCTGAATGGCAAATGTGGAGCCTGAACACCAAACCATCAAAGCTGAGCATTAAACTCCATGACATACAACAGAGGAAATGTTCCATCCAACTCCCCTGTGTCCTTGCTGGAATTCTTGAAAATCCTGGCATTGTTTCTCTTTTCAGACGATCATGTTAACACTAGGAAACCACAAGAGTCCAAAGAACCACACAGCAATATGATTAGTAATATACTTTGTACACTACACAGAGAGTAAGGCACACAGAACGTAGTAAAAGCAGTGTTCTAGTATGTGTGTCCTTAGGGCTCAGACAGAGGAGAGGGAACTGAACTCCAAAAATTCCTGGGGTAACTTTGGGCAAATTACTCAAACTGAGTCTAGAATGCTAATTTGTTATTTTGGAGTGCTTCTATGCTCTTAGTCAATTTGCTTTCTTTCTCCATGTTCCAAACCCATCCCAAAGGAGAGTCCACACCCTCTTTACCTTGATCTTTCATGGAACCAGTGCCACTGGGAGTATCCTCACTGCTCCTTTCAGGACAGCACTGGGCTGAGACATTCCAACTCCAAACCTGAGCTATAATAGAGTTCTTCATTTGAGAAATAGTGCTAATAAGTCCTGAAGTAGGGCTATTACAAAACTATATAATTTCCAAGACCCCAGCTGGTATTTCTAATAGCTTTATGCTGCATGTTTCCATAAGACAATTTAGTAGAGCTATCTGGGGATCTCAGGACTGTTCTGCACTGTGTAATGTAACCAGAGCCTTTATAGTCTACTTCTCCATCTAGCACAGGACTAGTATTCCCTCCTTTATAAAAATGTAACTGCAAGAAACATTCACAAAACATTCTGACACCCACGTAATATATGATTGGGAGTGAAGAGAAATACCCTAGAATGAGATAACTGGGATATAGGCATTAAAAAAATACCATTATTTTGAGTGGGATAGGTATGTGTCTACAAAACAAAGCAAGACCACAGCAAGTCCATAGCACTAGATAAGAGAGAGAGAGGTTGTCCACAAAAGTATTAAGAATGCCTTCATCAACAGGAGATGAGATTATCCCAGAGGGCAGACTGGTTAGCCAGTCATTGCTGGGTTAGTGCACCATAAAGGATGTTCACAGGTAAAGCTCTCTTTAGTATACCTCTGCCTCAGACCCTGAAAAAAACAGGCGATGTTTTCATTCCAGGCTTATGTTTTACCTCTAGGCAACAAAACAATGCAGAAAAGTTTCTAAAGCTGAGAAAATCTAGGCAAAAATCTATAAAATGCATAATTTTGATCAAACTAGGCTGCCTTTAACCATAGCTAAAGCCACATGAATCCTAAAAAAACCCTAAGGGCAAAAGAGGGATGAGAGAAGGGGATGGGGCTTTATATGAATGCATACACCTCTAAAACAAGATAGAACACCCATCTCTGGGCTCTGAGAATTCATATTAAATATTAGTATTAAAATTAAAAAATATAATTAAAATTAAAAATATTAATATTAAAACCATAGTCTTGTGAATGGGTTGATAAAGCTCTGCTGGGATTGCTTAGAGTGTAAATACACTGAAATACATCAGAACCTCTTTGCACTTCAAAATATTTTTCTCTGCAGTGTAGATAGCCCTAATAAGCAAAGCAGCCCATCCCAGCTGACATACTTCAGCAATTCTAAACCACAATTATCCCTTTGTGTTATTGTTATGTGCATAAATAATTTTTCTAAAAAACTTGCAAAACACAAAATACTCCTTCCCAGGAGGGAAACTGTATAGTCAGAACATGACATTGCTCTTCGAAAGAAGACAATTATGAACAATATGATGGGAACTTTCAGAACATACTGCATCAATCAAGTTCTGCATGAGTAATTATAATAATGTTTTGTAACATCATTAATTTTGTCTGCAGAACATGTCTCAGATTTCTGAAATACAAGATTTGTTCCCCTAAGGACATTAGCCCTCAGCATAAGTTCTTGGCTAATTTCTATGATTCTGCTGAGAACATCTGAGTAGTAAAGAAACATTTGTTTTCTGGGCTAGGATTTGGGTGCTGAGGTCAAAGAAGGTATTGTCTGCAAGCTGGCTTTTTCCTTCTATGGCAATTGTTGTTTTGAAAGATTTCAAAAAGTGTCCAAGCTGTTAGGTGTAGGAAGGCTTGTGTCAGTAAGTATTAAAATTCCTTCTCATTCCAGTGTGAAGACAGCTCACTTCCTTCTCTTTACTGCTTCTCAAATGAGAATCTACCTAGTACTTATGGCTATATCGTCAGATTTCAAGGTTTTTTATTATTATTATTATTTTTAATGTTAGTATTAAAAAGAAAGGAATGAATTTCTCTTCAAAAGTCAACATGTTGAGAATAGCTTTACTGTTATAAAAAACAACAAGATTAAGTCTTACCTTCAAAGGGCAGAAATTGGAAAAAGGAGTCAAAGAACTAATTTGTTACAGATCACATAAACTTTCAGTGGATTCAGAAATTATTACAAGAGTTCATATAAGCAATGATCCATCAAGCATTTCATAAAAATAGTGAGAAGGAAAAGACAAACTTTAAAGAAAGGCCAGCAGTTGCCTAGATAAGACATATGGAGAAAAACAGATACAGAACCAAAATGGGGAAGAGAGGACTAGAAAGGAGACAAAGAACTAATTATTTAAATTGACATCTCCATGGGAGATACCAGAAATGTGAGATGGTTGTCAGCAACAATGTGACCCTAAGATAGGTTTTAAGCAAGACAGTCCTGTAACAAAGCCCTCAGTTTTCTGAAACAAATCTGCTTCTGCTTACTTTATGTGGGTCTGCCTCACCACACAAGAGGTACAGCCCGGCTTCCAGGACACTTGTGAAATTAAATTCCTTTTTAATGAGGAATCATATGAAGTCTTTTGTAAATTACACTATTTTGAGTTAAACCAACTCTGAATTAACAATTTCATCAGAGTTAACAAGCAACACTTTACAAACCAAGAAACTTTTATTCCTATTTTTTGTAAGGAATTTGAAAGTGATCTGTTTCAAATGCAAAACAAGTCAGATGAGATGGAAAGAATGAGATTTGGCCTGACCTGTTGGCAAGGAATTCAGTTTGAATATATTTTCTCTCTCCAAGAAAATAAAATAATATACAGAATTATTCTCTTCCTCAATTTTCTGGTATTTCCTTACCTTCCCATATGTTCATACCTGTTCCTTGTCTCTCCCATACCACTGCACTACATCCCAAAGACATCCTTTGGTGTATATATTTAACAGTTCATTTGTATGAGAGTGAAAAATCTTTATACATTTTTTACATTTATCATTTCAGCCATAAGTTTTGCAGATGCCCAGCCTGATGATTTAGACATTTCTCTACTAACCATGGTTTCTATTGCTATCTTCCTACTTGCTGTGTTTCACAATAGTCCAAATTTTTCTTGAGACATAATTAATACCTGGGGAACAGAACAGCATCCTTGCTTTCTGTATATCTTCAATCCTCCTGTGCATCTTGTGCAGCTGTATAGTAAATACATTCTTCAAGGAACAGTATGTCCTAATATGTGACAGTGACATGAAACCTGTTTCTGATGATATGTAAGTGTTCTGTATTTCAAGGTTCATAAGGAATTCAGCTGTCTGCTCTTCTTAGGTAAATTTGAACGGTAAGATTACTAGTGCAATATTTTAACGTAATATAAAGATGAATGTAGGCAGCCTCCATAATTCATAATGCCTTTCAATTGCTCTCCCTTGGAAAAATGGAATCAATAAATGAGTTAATCCTATAGCATTTACATGACTTTTCCTATTATTCTTCTCTTGCTCTGTATATTGCTGATCATCTTACACTGAAATCAGCTTTTTTAATCAAATATTGAGGGATCAGTGAAAGACGAAAAACTCATAAATGTTCAGGTTTGAGGTTTTCCATGTGACAACTGGCCACTAAATTTAAACCTGGAGCAAAGGCTGTTCTTATATCTGCAAGTCACGAGGTTTTCACATTGTCTATGTGCTATACCTGAGCAAGAATAGAATTGGAAGATGTAAACCAAGCAGGTGTGTTTGTACCTCTGTACTACCCAGGCTCTGGTCACAACCCTTACAAGCAAATCATTTGTTAATAAAATAGTTCCCCCAGAATGCACACTGGAAGACACCACCAAGAGATTCAAGTGACACTCAGATATGGGCTTAACGTTTACCTTAAGATAATATAAGGTTCAAAAATCCTTTCCTAGGTAAGGCAAGAGCCAGTCTGATGGACAAGCTGAATAGGAGCCTCAGAATGTTTACTTACAGTATTAGCCCCCAATAACAATTTCCTTAGGATAAAAGAAATGAGGATATTTTTTCAGTAGTCTTTGCTATTTTTGATTTTATTATATAAATTTTTACTTCAAAAGTGTCACATTAAATTTTCAACATTAAAATTTTTAAATAAAACTTCCACTTACAGCAATTCCAGCGATAATCTACACTTCTGTTTGTAAACACCTCTTGCAGAGGTGTTTGACTGCAGCTGCCTATGAAATGCCTTCTGAATGAGAAATACTTGGCTATGTTGCATGACTGTTACCAGAATAATTTAAGAAGAGATAACTGAGATTTTCAGAAAGGGTACAATTTCATATAGTCCTCATCATATACCTTGAAGATACAGTCTCTGAGACTTGTTTGCTGTAAAGCAGCTCATCAGTCTCAGCAAGGACATAAGAAATAACATCATAATAACAATAATAATAATAATAAGTCACAGGTTTAGGAGGTTTAAGTTTGTAAAATACACCTCCCCAGTGGAAGGGGTATGATGCCTCTCATACAATATATACAGACTTTGCAAACAACCCTGGTGTTTCTTAAAAAGAAGGTTCATGTCTTCCCATTGAGTCAATTGGGTTATTGAGAAGAAAAAAATAAAAGGCATCTTTTGGTGTCTTTTGGTGTCTTAAAAAAAAATCTGACAAAGTTTCCACAGAGTAGTCCACAAAAGGCCGCATGACAACAATGTGGCAGCAGTAGGGTCAGGCCTGGGATGGGTGCTGTGGGTAACAGCAGTGACCTTGAAACCTGAATCTGCAGACAGCAAAGGCACACACACACAAATGAAGGGAAAGGATGAGAAGGATGATCTCAGAGACTCAGTCACTTCAGCCCATAGTGGACTTGACCATCCCCTCTGTTTTGCCACTGACTAAGCTACTCTCGGGAGCAGAGAACCATAGAAAAGCCTAGGGTGGGAGAGAGTCTGGAAATCATCTGGTTTAATCTTCTGTTGCAAATAGGGCTTTAGGTTATGTTACCCAGGGCTCTGTGCAGATAGGTCTTAAATATTTCCTGTGAGAGACACTCCACCAGTTCTCTGGGTACCTGTTCCAGTGTCCAATTGTTCTCACAAAGAAGAGTGACAAAAGAATCTCCATCTTGTCTATAAACACCCTCCAGTATTGCAACACTGCGGTAAGATTCCCTCCCCCAACCATCCTTTTCTCTAGGTTCAACAAAACTATTTCCTTCAATTTATCTTCATTTTTCAAGTTCTAGAACCCTCTAATCATGCTGGTAATTCCCTGCTGGATCATTTCCAGTTTTATATTGTCTCTTGAAATGGGGAGACCAAAACTGGACAGTGTTCCATGTGTGGCCTAACAAGAAGGTTGAATAGAGCATAATAATCACATCCTTAATACCTTGGTTACACTTCTGCTGACACAGCCCAGGCCATGGATGTGTGGATGTCTACACCAGAGACTTAGCTACATGTAACTATGTTTACATATATAAAAATTCCAGAAATGGTATCTTGACATTTCCAGCCTGGCTTATTCCTTACTTGGTTTACAGAAAGCACTTCTATTTTTTGGTCTCCTTGACAATACAGGTTGTTATTAATTAGAATGTTGTTACCTTATCTCCAGGCTGAATTGTGCAATAGTAAAGGAAATCAGCTTTGAAAATACAAAAGGCTTGTGTTGAGTAGATTAAATAAATTGTCCTTTTTACAAAAAATAATTTTCTCCCTGTCTTAAATTATAGGTACTCTGGGTCTACTGATTCTATATGAATTTTAGCTCCTAGTTTTTTAGGCAAAACACAAAGAAAATTACATCAATAAATTTATCCACTATGTATTGGACATCTTACCCAGGGGTTGAATAAAACATATGCACAAACTAAGAGAAAAAATTTCATCCTTTTAGAATTACTTAGTTTTGAATCAATAATAAGCAATGCTAATTACACTGCTAAGTGAAGGAGTGGGCCACAGTGTCCTATTTCCAAAGGAGCGTTTGTGCTACCATGGTAATCCTAAATCACTGTCATTCACACTTAGTGATTAGTTACTGATGCTGTACAACATGGAACAGCAGCAGCAAAGAAAGCGTAGGAAGCTTAGACCAGAATTCAGTACAGGATATGGTCAGGATATTAAATCAGAAGCTGATCATAAAGAGAATTTCTAGTAATCTCTTAGACCATCAGATTTATAGAAATCTACTGTAAAGCCTAGTAACACAAAGAAATCCCTTCACACAGCACAGCCAAAAGCATGCAAAGTGTGTCCTTGGCACATGCAATCCTTTCAATTTCAGTACATCCTGAAGCAGATGGAAACTCTCCTGATGAGACTTTTCCTTCCTCTGCATAGGAGTCCCCCATATCAAAATAGAGTTGCTTCTTTCCTGTCACTCATTGTTCCAGCCCTGCGGGGTTAGGAGATCATTTTGCAGAGCCGGGCATCTCTTTAATTAAAGATATCCTTTTAGGAGATAGCTCTGCAGCATCTTCACAAGGGCTGGACTGGGTGGGGTTGGATCAGATATGGATGATTTTAAAGAGCATTTCTCCTTCAGAACAGCACTATGGCACGTAAAAGGAATGCATTTCAAGCTATTGCAGCTTGTGTCGGCATGTGATTACTAAAACTACCGAGTTGTGAAAGTTTTGTTTTGCTGATACTCATATAAACATCTACTGTAAGTCATATACTTTGACAGGAGGAACTCATAGCTTACACCTAAAAATCTGTATTCGGATAAAGATAAAAAGTGGAACTGTAAATCTAAGAACACCCCTAAAGATAATAGAGATGTTTTTTAAGTGTTTGCTCAATCTTTGCCTTTAATATTTGTGATTAAATCCACATTCCACAATGTCATAACTGTCTTTTTCCTTTACATAATTAACAAATTTCCTTTTAAATAACCTAACATCAGTTGGAAGGTAGATTCTATTAATTTGCTAGTTTAGACTTTCCTGAATTTAAGTGACTAATTTGAAAGACAGCTGTCTTAGCCAGAGAAATGGGTCAAACAGAAATTTAATATGCACTGCAAGACTGATTTTTTGGATGACTCTACTAAAGATTCTCTGAATAGTTGGTCAAATTCAAAATCCCAGTATGTTACCATAATTAGAAATTTCTAACTGCTGGAGTTTGATGCAGAACCATTAATGACTCAAGGATTACTCAAAAGACTTCCATATTCCAAGGATTCTGCTTTTGAATTTTGTGCCTTTATTAAAAAAAAAAAAAAATAAACGACCCAAACCAAAGCAGAACTCAGCCAGCTTTGGTTGTGGTCACAACTATTTTGCAAAGCTCAATTATTTAATTAGGAAATTCAATCAGAAAGAGATTGTATGGCTTAATATCTGATTGTGCAACAAAGAGTACAGCCCATTTTTTGTGTTACGTTTTAAGATAAAAGTGGCTTGAAAATGTGAGGCTTTGCTAATTGCTAATTGCAATCTAATTGCATGTCTTTAATTAGCATATATGCTAACTTCACAATACAGGTCCTCAGGACAAAGGCTGTCTTAAAAAAATCTGCATTCTTGTCCTTTATTGAAAATGCTGACCTGCAGTGCAAGGAATCAGCACAGGATTTAACATTTCAAATAATTACATATAATGACATCTAATATTTTACACAACGAAATACACTGACAGCCACATTTGAAAAGCATGATGCTATTAGAGAAATAAAGATAATTAGAAAAATTAGAAAAAACCCTTTAAAATATTCTGATTCTGTTAATTGCAAGGCATTCTCTTCAGTGCAATAAAAAGAGAAGGCAGTGGAGAACTTACTGGTGAAAAAGCAAAATGTAGATGGCTTTCATTTAGGTCAAAGATAATTCTTCATTCACTGGCTTCCACGAGCAGTATAAACCTATATAGATAAACAATATTACATAGTTCTCTATAAGTGACATTTGAAATTGGCTATTGTGAGATAAATATACAATCCTGATATCCTTGGTGATGGCTTTGCATGTGTATCTTTGATTTTAAAACACAAATCCACCTCAAAAAATCTATGGAAGGATGTGGGGAAACTACCTGGCATTTAGTGCTAACAGAACAAACCCTTTCAATGACCAAAACATATACATGGAAATAGTAGCGGCCATAGAGCAAGCAAAGAGCAGTATCTGGACAAGACTATAACCTTTTCTATCAATAATTATTTCACATACAGCTGCAGGTATTTTCTTTGGATCAGCTGTGAGTCAGTTCTCAGTGTACTCCTGTCTCTGCCCCCCAATGATTTCAGGAGTGCTCATTCTATTTTTCTGTCTTTCAGGAGAGTGCAGAGTGCATGCCTGTATTCTCACATCAGTCACAACAGAAAATCACATCCTCTCTGTGGCTCCCTGTTAATGCCTTGGTGAAAACGGCAGCACAATGGCAGCCCTGCACACATCCACAGGGTATCCCAGGAATGAGCATTCTGGATTCACAGCCAAAGAGAGGTGTCAGGAGAAGAGACTGACAAGGAGTCAGTCTGATCCGGTCAGCCACGCACACCAGATTCTTGGAACTACAGAACGTGGTATGTACCCAGAGGCTACCAAGGGATTTTGAAGCCTCAAACTCTTCAAAGAGGGGCAGTCTCAGTTTGCAGAACTGCCCTCTGAATGTGCCACGCCTCTCAGAATTCTCGGAAGAGACACAGAAAATCCTTTTATTGTGGTTTCTAACTTACTTTGCAAATTGAATTTTTCTCAACAGCCAGTTCAAACCATGGAAGACCACTAGTGACATTTTTAATCTCTAATTCAGAAAAAAAAAAAAACAAAAAAAAAAAAACAGGAAAGAGAACCTAAAGGTAGTGTGATGATCCATAGCAATGATTTTGCATTTGGTACAAACATCATAAGGTTGCTTTACAAACTGCAGGCCAAACACCACTACAAAGATTTCCAGTATTAATGTTAGAAACAATCTCTTAACTTTAAATTGTAACAGATTTTTTCAAATGGTCCAGATGTGCATATGTCTGCAGGGTAGAAAAGGGGGGCAAGCAAAATCTATGCCCTCTTTTTGATCCTGAAATATTCCAAAAAAAGAACCTTAAGAAAACAGTGCATGTGTCTGGATTATTTCAAAATCTAGTTAACCAAACTTGAATCTCCAGGGGGTGTATTTTCAGATTCCTTAGAAAAATAAGACAAAGGCTTTAGCGGATACTGTTAAAAACCACCAACAGATAATGAGAACAACATTTTTTTTTTCCATTCATAAAGCTTATCAAACTCATAAACTAGAATACAGGAAGAAATTATTCCCTATCTATTGATTTAGAGAAACTATAATTATTACTTACTGTCCACTCTACATGCTAACTATTATTTTAACATAAATAGTTAACAGCTTCTTGGAAATGTCACAAAGTTTATACTTTCTAGTTTCAGAGAAGGTACTAAGGAGGCTGCAGAGAAAGTAGATACCATCTAAAGTGAATGAACTGTTACAGATGTGCTCACCTTTAAGATATTATTAGAGAGATGAATTTCATTAGGCACTTTGGGGAATTAAAAGGACACTTTTGGGTACCTAGTGATATTAATGTTAGAGCTTTAACTGGTAGAGAAACTTATTATACATAGATGATATAACTATGTGCATGGTACATTAAGCAAAGAACTTGAAATATTAGAAGCTAAATTGTCAAGGAAAACAATCTACCAGAAGCAATGTTTTTGAGCTACATCCACCCAACATATATTGCACTGTATGTGACTCAGGAGCAGGGGGACTCTGCTGCTACCAATAAATTTGACATTTTAAACACAGGTTAAATGCTTCCTGCACCTTTCTAAAGCATAAGAATTCTTCTCAGAAGCCAGCACTTTCTCAGATCATTACTGGCTCCTGGTGAGCAGTCCAGAGCATTTCTACTCTGAGGGATTCCCACAGTGCTGCAGAAGGCATGAACAGCTGGCTCAAGACTCTGGACAGCCTTCAAGATAAACCCTGAGTACAGTTCTAAGCCAGCACCAGTAAACAAGTGTAGGGGGAAGGGGTCAGAGAGGCAGCTTGGCATGTGTACAGGTCACTGCACAAGCCCAGGCATAATAAGCAGCATTCATACCAAAACTCATAACACAACTCAACACAAGTTGATCTTCTGACACTGTTGTTTCCTCTGCTTTACTCATTCTTTTCATGCAAAACCAGACTTCAATAAGTTAGGCAGGGCTTTTTGGTGCTTTTTGCAATCATTTTGTATCACCAACCAAGACAAACTACTCATTATTTTAAAGAGAGAAACTTGCTTGAGACTATGGAAGATGTGCATTGAAAACCCTTCTATTTCCTCTTCTGCCATCTTCAACATTTCTACTTCAATATGCTGAAGATCAATAGAGAAAAAGCACCAGCCTGGGGAGAACACAAAAACAGGCAAGTGTGGTGTCAGCACCTCTGCTCTGTCCAGGTTTTCCAGCAGCAGGGATACTAAATTTTCTTGTACCCACTGGTGATAACATGCTGGCTCCAAAATCTAATTGCTTGTGAGATCCAATAGTCATTATATACAACAGTCTGAATTTATGGAACTATATTATTTGGATCATAAAAAAAAATCTGAAATAATTTGCCTGTCCTTTAGAATTATCTAGCCTTGAGAAAAATTCATACAAGCCAGTGGAAAAGAATTCCATCATGTACATCACAAATGAATCAGCTCAACCATTGCTTGGCTGACTATGAGGTTGCTTTTAAGCTGCTGTAGTAGCTCTTGAACGTGAATAGACAGAAAAGTTTTGCTTTTTTTTTCTTCCTTACTATGGGATATCAATCCATTTTTATCCCACTTGCATTCTCTTTGTGGGCTGTTCTTTCTGCTAGAGGTCTAATGAAGAAAAATATTAAAATAAAGAGCTGCTAGCAATGAGCATATTACAGATTTCTAGATCTAGTAATATTAATTGAAATGTGGTATTACAAAGAAAAGGCTTAATAAAAAAAACTGTTTAGACCAATGTTTTGCAGTTGTGAATAAAAATTACTTAAAAAAAAAAGATGCACACATAGAATTGATGAAAAAAAATCACAGCTTAGAAATTACGGTATGTGACAATCAATAACCTGTTCTTAAATCACCTTTAAAGGTTACTTGAACCTCTTAGAAAGTATAATGCAATAACTTCACAAGAAAGACACCTTAGCCCATGTGGTCCAACTGACTTCCATCCAGATTTCAGATGGAACATCAGGAAAAGCTGCTTGAGCAGTGAAAGCTCTTCCAAATTCAAAAGCCTTCTCTTGTGTCTGCTGTAGCCTAACAGAGTTGCTGCCAGCTGTAGTTGCTGGGGCAAGAAAACCACCACTGAAAGAAGCAGCTGCAAAGTCCTCCAAAAAAGTGTGTGGAAGGAAGGAAAATGTGTCCCAGGGAGATGGAGCAACATTTAGATTTGCCTTTCACTCTGAGATTCAAGCACATTCATCTAAGTGGTTGCAGAGCTTGGTCATAGAAATGTTTAGTTTGAAAAGAACTTCTGAAGTGTCTCTCATGAATGTTATCCAGATTTCAGTTTGGTATCCTGTATTATGCCAGGCAAAAAAAAAAAAATTAAAATAATATTATGTAATACTCTTTATTCCATGTCTCCAGGAGAGAGATTAAACTGAATCTAGTAACAACTTATTCATATGGCTCTCATCTGTTACATAATGTAAAAAAATGTTCTACAAATATGTGATCAATGTGTCCACTAAACAGGCAAGGACAGGACTGTGAGTACATGAAGCAGGCACTCATATCACCAAAGCTGTCAGACAAGATAAGCAGAACAATCTCCTTACTACACATGAAGAATGACCAGCAAAGCCAAAACCAAGATGAGAAGTACTGTTGATGCCTTAGGTTTTAACTCTTATGTTTTCCAAGTCTTGTGTTGCTTGGTGTGTAACTCTGAAATGTCTTGTAGCCTGTCAGCTGCTGTTCTCTCGTGCTAAGACAGACATAACAAACCTCACTAGGTTTGATCTCCAAGGACACCCAGACTGTCCAGGCCCAAAGCTTCTAAAGGGGGGCAAGCTGAGGGGAAATTACATCATTAGCTAAAGTTTTAATTGCCAAATTTATGCTGATATGCAAATGAACCAAACCTATAATGGTGTGGGAACTTGTGACTGGTCGTCCATCTTGGGGTCCATTTTTGGATGTAGCCTTTGGCTCCCAGGTTGCACCTTTGAAGGCCTTTCAAATAAATACTGACCTTTATTCCCTTATTCCTGTCTAAGCTCTGTTTCTAGGTAGCCACTCAAGGCATCACTGTGACAATGCTTTGGGAAGGGAGAGGGCATTAGCATAAAAACATCACACACAGTCAAGGAAAATCAGAGAAGGAAGAAATCACCTTGGCCTCAGATACTAAGAACCACAAAGGATTTAATCAATAGTCCTATCTATATAGCATCAACTCTGTAGTATTGTATGCTCAGGGATAATGTGTCATAAACCAACAGCTTTGTATAATTAGTAAAGTATAAGGATTAATCATTGTCAAGAAATGTGGTGTTGATGAATTATTTTGGTAAGGTTTATATTCTAAATACTCATTACAGCAATCTATAGTTCCTTTTTCTTTATCCACATATTCACCAGCAACAGCATTATAATAAAGATGTAGTAGGTGAGCTATAGAATGCATTGGTTGGTTTCCAGCAAATCCTTTCAGTGCACAACAAGCTGTCAGCATGTCTAGTCCCACTAAATGCAACACAATTACTTATTTTAAGGGATGTAGCATTAAGAAGTTTTGCTTATCATGGGAAGTTTTGACATCAGATCTTTAATCCTACAGTTTTATCTTTTGAATAATCAGGAAAAAAAATCACTAGGACCACAGAATCACAGTAGTGACATGGTAAACTCCCAGTATGCACCCACCATCCCACAGTAAAGACAAATTAACTCTGCCCAGTAGAGAAAGCAACTACAGGATATAATAATTTTATTATTATTGATATCTCAAGTTACCATGATCTGTGAGATTATACTCTGATGTCTCTGAAGTCTCATAACTGTAGAAGATTCATTCAAAAAGACAAGCTAAAAATTAAGGAACACATTCCCAAAATTCATAAGGATGCTTTCTGCACAATCCCTTGGGAATACTTTTTCATCTTATATTATCCCTTGAAATTTAACTTTTGGAACAGTGTCTTGTTCTAAGTTGGGCCAACATCACAAAACTGATTTGAAGCCAAAGCAGGCCATGAACAGGCAAGAGGAAAAGTTAGGGTAGCAGCAGAGAGAAAACCACCAAGTCCTATCCAAACCAGTCTGCACAGGTCACAGTCCTCCACAGAACTGGGAAGGAAAGTAAGGAGACTCCAGCTTGCTGCATGTATTTCATTTCTCAGTTTTCAGACCTGTTGTCCAGATGAGCTCAACACAGGCACTCAAAGAGCTGGAGGACAGGGGCTGATAAGGCAAGAACACAGAGAGTCACTAACTACAGCCTTAAATATTTTCAGTCTACAGTAGCTGAAAAATATCAAAATCATAACACTGTTACTTTGCCAGAGAGGTAAAACAGTAGTTGTGTTCTAAGAATTTAGGGCATAGAAAATTAAAGACATTATTTTGATTTCTATTTCTTGCTGCTTTGCTTTTTTTGGAAATTCTCCCAGGACATTTTGGGTCGGTCTCTTTACACTTCCTCAATTGGTCTATGGGGATTTCCAAAATCCAAGCTACAAATAAAGACATATATTTTATTATCACATCTAACACTGGGAACTATTAATTAAGGAAAATGTGATGTGTTTATATTAGTCAGAATCACAGAATTTACAGGGGCAGACACAGCAGCTCGGGAGGACTGAAAAAAACTGTATTCTCTCTAGACAGAACATGACTAAAACGCTGAACATTTTTCACATCCTTTCATAGCATTAGGCAAGGGTCTGACTATAATTTGAAGACTAAGCAGCAAACTCAATAAAAACTCCACTCCACTCCACTTCAAACTCCCCTAATACTGTACTTAAACAGAGAGCCCTAAACCTGTAAGAAATCACATGGAATCATCAAGCTGGCCATGAGAAACTGTTCCAATGATTGGAATTTAAATCACTGATTCAGTGATTGTAAGTAATTTGTTTCACTGAAATGCTGAAGTCTACCAGTTTTCTGTTTCTGAGAAAATGGGATAAAAGGCACTCTAGGGTTCAGGAGCAAATGTGCTTTTACAGGATATTTTTCATCTGTCATCTTGACCATTTATTTATTCCTTATCTGTCAGTGTCTGTTATTTTTTCTCTTACCTGTAGATTAAACTTATTACACAGGACCAATGACTTGGAGTTTACACTCCCCTGCATGGCACAATGCATTCAGGGCTCAAGAGCCAAGCTCCTAAACACTGCAATAACACCATGAAATACCACTGACAGTCATCAGTTGAGCTGTGTCTCCCTGATGAACACATTGTATCAATGTAGCTTAGAATGAATGACAGAACAAGGTCAAACTGAAGATTACAGCTCACCTTCAATGTAATGCTTTGTGCCTTGATTTAAAAGCTGTGTTGGGTTCTAGTACTTTAATGAAGCATACAAGTTTTACTGAAAATCTATCCACAGTCAGAATAACCATACTGTAATTGTGTGGTTCTCCATCAAGAAAAGCATCTAGCCAGAATTACAAACATGCATCAAATATCCTACAGTTGGAAGAAGAGGGAGAAAAAAGAGAGTCCTTTCCTTTCTCTGTCTGGTATATTAAAATGTAAAGCCTTTAGAGCCAGCTCAGTCTTTTCAATATGCATTAGGACAGTGCCCAGCACAAAGAGCCTAAGTCTCCAATTAAAGTGTCTATTCTCCCTCACAACAGGAATGAATATGTATTGAATATATTCAATAGACATTAATTCACCAAATAGCTTAGGGTGATATTTCCGTTTCCTAAAAGAAGAGGAGAGCTCGAAAGGAAGTCACTTGGGCTGTAAACAGAAGTTTATCATGTTCCACTTCCTTCTGTGACGATTTTTCTTTTTATGGCTACCTGATTTATAGCACCATAGAAAGCTCAGCTGCCAAGTAAAAGGGAATCTGAGCAGCAGCAGAGGCTCCTCTCCCAGATTTTAACTCCGTTCTCACTCTGGCCCACAGTATCCACGCAGCACATGCTTGCAGCAAGCAAATCGGCCTGTAGATGAAATGAAGCCAATCACAGCACTCAAGGCTGCACTCGGGAGAAAGACACTGGTTTCCCACATTCTGAGGGTGTGCCGTCCCAAAGAAACAGGAACAAACCACAGAAGCTGCACCTCTAATCCTTTCCTCACTCAAATTCTATGGTAGGAAGGAAGATACGGTTTATGCCAGTGTATCTATCATCTGAACTTTAAACTCACACCGGCGCTAAGGCACCTCTAGCCTGATCATCTGTATTTCTGTCAGATAATAAGAACAGATGGTGATATTTGATACAAATTAATCAGCTAACTTAGCAAAGAACTGGGTATACATTTTCGTAACAAGGCATCAGATGAGGCTTGATAAATAAAATTTCCCATGGGAACAGAATACTGGAAATGCCACTCTTATAATAGAAAAATATAACTAATTCAATAAAGAGCAAGCGAAGGTAACCTTAATTATAGAAACTTCAGTGCTTACAATCTTTATGCTACTGGAATTACATTTGCAAAATATAATTGCCAAAAGGTGACTTTCCCACAGCTAATAACTGCCAGCAGACAAATCAGTCATGAATGTCCTGTTCTTTTCCTAGAGAATACTTTTTTCAGTAATGCAAGCATTATTAAATAAAATAACTGGAACTAAAGCTGGTCAGGAAATTTTTATTGAGTGCTCTTCTTCAGAAAGTACTAATTTTTATTATCATTAACATTGGGGGTTTTGGCAGAGAAGACTTGATTGATCCCCTCCCCCCCAAAAAAAAAATCCCCAGACCTGCAGTGTCCAATTTCTATGACATTTTTCACAGAGAAGATTGACCCATTTTTTTTCATTACTTTTAGCTGTCAGAAGAACAGTAATCTAAAAATTTTCAGGCTAACAATAGAGAGCTTTGCTTGCTGATTTTTCTTTCTTCGTTTTAGAACTAAAATGTATTTCAGAGATCATTTTTACCCTTCCATCTGAATGTATTTTTACTTAGGAAAATATTGGAGTTATTATAATGGCATCTCAGCTGTGCTGAGAATGAGCAAAGAAGTTTATTCGGCAGGACAGGATACAATAAAACGTGCTTTGTTTTGTGATGTCTTGCATATGAGGGAATATCCATTACTGACCAGGAGTTCAGCTATGAAGTGAGTTAGCAGCTAGCTCTGCACATCTCAGAAAGCTTAGCCTTTTTCTGTGCACTCTTTGAATGGGCTTTCTCAAATACACACTCTCAACTGTGCAATTCATATTTAAGTGCTATTCATATTATATTCTAGAGCAACTTAGATTGTTCTTCCCACAGGATTTCAAGATCACAGGGTAAAATTGCTTTGGTGTCAATGCAAATTCATGGGATTTTGGTATTCCAGAGCTGAACATTTAATTGTGCCACTATCACTCTATTTGGTTCGTTGCTCAGACTGTAGATGAATTTCACCTGAGAAAAACAGGGTTTCACAATACAAGAGCTCTGCCTCCCTGTAGACCACAAAAAGGCAACATGAAAACAATAATTACACAACAGGACAACAGTTGATAGGCCCATTTTGTGTTTTATCAGGTTTCCCTCTCTAGGATGAATGGGTTTCTCATATCATGGAGCAACTGGCACCAGCACAGAATAAGTCTTTCAGGCTGGAAGGAACTCTGGCTGTTTTTCAGGCCAACCTCCCGCTCAAAGCAAGGTCAACAGAAATAACTGTGTCAGCAAAATATACGTTTGTCCTAAAAGATACACAAACCTAGCAAGTTTCCCTGTTAACTTTTACCCTTTGAGGTTCTTTAAAATTTTCTATCTTTAATATTGAAGACAATATGTGAACTAAGAGCATCAGTAAAAAGGTCTTCCAAACAAAATGCTATTCTGCTTGGTAGTGTAGTGTGACACCTGTTTCTTTGGGCTCATGTACAAATTTCTCAGCAGGAAAGCAAGAAGCAGAGGTATGTTTATTTGAACAGCTGAAGAGCAGTGCAAAGAGTTTATGATGGGAAGACCATGACCTACAAGACTCTTCTCTATTGCCAGCTGGTTTTAAACCTGTATCAATTTGAAACTCTTTCACATGTAACAAAGAACTAGGAATTTCTTACTTAGTGAAGTGAAAGATACAAAGTCTCTACCTGATGCTTCAAAGAGAAATTAAAAACAAAACCTTAAAAAGATATTTTTCTTTTTGTCAGCATGGATCTTCTTCTTAGCAGCAATAATCCCCCCCAAAATAAAAAGGGTTTTTTAGCCTTCTTCACATCTTTTAGCTAGGGACCAAGGTCAGCACAAACAATAAGCTACGAGGAGGTAAATGGGGTGTGGTCTACAATTCATGGTGGACAGCCAGTGCCTACCCTTACATTTTGGATTCCTGGCCACAATGAAGTAGTGCTGAAGAAAATTTTCATGTCCAGGCTCTGTTCAAATAAAAAACCCTGTTGGAAAAAGAACGAAAAAAAAAAAATCTGAAAATTCCAGAGTGGAAAATTGATTGCAAATTAAAGAAAAAGCATTTCTGACTTGAAAACAAGAGGAGGAAAGAGTCCTCATTTTACTGACAGAAACATGACAGAATTAATGACAGTATCTCACAAAACTCCTGTTATTAATATTATGTGTCACATTTCAAATATAAAACAACATGATGAACATAAAGGAGCACTAGATAGATTCCTTTGGTTGTGGGAAAAAGAAAAGTGTGGGAAAATACAAATGGGAGGGGTAATGAAACTCGTGCTGACCTTTGTTCGAAGTTCCCAAGAGCAAATACAAAGCAAATTGTAGCTCACATTGTGGCAACCTTTTATGGTGGCCTCCATTTGATTTGTGAACTCTGCTGTACTCAATAACAACAGCAGAAAAGAGTGAGGATATAATCCCTCTTCAATTCTTCAGTAATTCTAAGACAAAACCCACTTAAGTGGGAGCTATTTTATTTACCAGTGCAATGCCCAAGAGATTTTTTTCTGTTAGTCTTTTTTTCCTCTCTCATTTTTTTCCTTTATTCTTTTTTTTTTTCCTCTCTCTTTTTTTCCTTCTTTGGTTGCAATTTTCAACAGAATATAAAAATGAACTAAACAAAGCTGAAAAGGAAAAGTTGTGTTCTTTTTCAGGAACAAAATACAGGCCTCCACGATGTTGTTCCTCTCAAGAGATGCATACAGTCTTCTGCCTGTATGTTTTAAATGTGTTAACAGTGTTTAAAAATTATTCTTCCTCATTTTGCATTCATTAAAGTAGTGTTTCCCAAAGTATATATGCTGCTACCTTGAAAAAAATTTCTCTCTTAAAAATACTGCATTTTTTTATTCTATTCTTGTTCTAAGAAAATTCACACAATAAATGTTCTCAGACACTGAAAACATTAAGGCATAAAACGAAAAAGCCACTGCTCCCACCCTGCAAAGCCACTCAGCTGTGTACAGAGATCTTCCAGGAGCATTGTTGGTGTTTTAAAACACCATTGAATTGCTGCCAGATGTGCAAGATATGAAATCAGTTTATGGCTGCAGGGTGAGATTTTCTAGAGAAAGGTCCAACCCTCATGATGTTTACAGACATTTAATACAACACAATAGAAACTCAGAATGTGGCTAATGTAGATATGACTAAGAAAGTTTTTTCTAAGAATTAAGGAAATATAAACAAACATTTCAAAGAGAAATTACTAAGTTCTTCCTAGAATTAGAAAAAACAAGACAATTTAGATTTCCTCACAGACAGAAACGGGACTTCTACATTACCTTTCAGGCATCATAACACTACTGATCAAAACAACGACTTTGCAATAATTTACCATTTTAGACAGGTTTTTTTCTCCTCTAAAGCTGCAGAATAGACCCTTCCAAACCTTTTATTCATTAGATGTGAAAGGCACTGCCTCCTGAGTCCCATCACCCTACTCCATTATGAAAAGTGGGGACTCAGCCATTCTCCTAGCACTGTCTGTGTGTTATGACACACACTCCTCCTTCTGGATGCTAAAAGGTGAATGAATGTGCCAAGGATTTATAGAATCCAATAAGCTGTCAGATTCTTCAGAGATTGTCCACTAAATAAAACTGGATCTAGAGTTCTACTATTACTTTTTCCAAAATCTGCTCACAGTTAGCATTCCAAAAGAGGGCAGTGATATCTGTCACTCCATTATAAAGCAAGGAAAGAGCCTTTAAAAAGGGTACTGGCATCCTAAAACACCAGTAAAAACAGGGATAATGTCTCAAGCGAATAAAGCATCATTATTCCATTTACTTTAGCTTGGACAGCTCATGGCTTGGATTTACTTCATGATGGCTCCCTAAAGAAATACAGTTTCTCACAGAGATTTTTTCACAGATCCTATTCTATGAATTTCACTGCCAGACAGTATGACCGTGCCCAAGAATCCTTTTTACATCATTATTTTTGCAATTATGTATTTGGCATCAAGGTACAAAACAAAAACCAGAACAGAACAATTGGTTTCTTACCAGTGTCTTTTTTAAATTTAAGCTTTTCAATAATTTTTGAGTCTACTCTTGACAAACAGTACAATCCAACATAAAACCCACATAAGGACTTCCTTTAGCCTCACAAAAAATAAGATCAACCAACCAGAACACACTCTCTTAGTTAAAACAGATCAGATTTAGACATTGCAAAGAACTCCAGCCCCCTCTTGTGACAAACGATCAGAAGACAAGCACAGTTTCACATTGTGATACTTCACAATTTGAGCTATTTCCATCCCAATAAAATTACTTTCGAAAGATTATGAGGCTGGAAGGAAATAACTTGGCTTCCCGTAGTCACAATCCTCTCTGTCTTAATTTAGGTAGAAAAATAACATTCAGATAAAATTGCACCAGGTAAGAACAAGAAGGCTCTTTGCACCAATCAGCATTAATTTCTTCCACCTCTGTCACTTGAGGGCTGTTAAGCCTACTGGATATAAAAAGTAGTTTTGGTATAACATCTTATTCCAGTGGTGCATAATGAACACAGCTTTCAGGACCACCATAACATTAGCAGAATCCCTTTAATTAGAGCACCTTTAGCATAACTTCTTCGTAAATATGATTGGCTAAAGTGCAAAGGTCTAAGAAAGGAATAACACGTGGCAAAATGCCCAATAATTTTTGACCTGGTCTGACATATCTCTGTATATGCACCTGTCTAGAGACATATACATAAAACTACTGGTAGACTTTGTATCTCAGGAATTACAGTTCAATGTTGAAGAGAATACCAGCCTACACTACCCTGACTGACTCTACAAATGGAGCAATTCAGCACTGGTGTGTTGGGAAACCAGCAGCAGCCATTTTCACTGCTGTTAAAGGAAATTTGTCAGAGACCTATTTAGGGTATAAAAAAGCTAATAACTTTCAGGACTCAGGCAGGATCCCAAACTTAGGGTAAATCTTTGTCGTTCAAAAGGACTGCATTGACCCTTCCTGTATGTAATTTCTAATCCAGGATTTTACCCACAGGTACATTATATACATTGTAGATGTTCTGCAGATGTGAAGTGGTTTGTCTCTGCTATGCAGACTTGAAGAAGCATTTGGGGTCCTGAATATGACCAATGTTCAGAGCTGTGATGAGCTGACAACTCTGTACAGACGTACTGGTCGGAGCCAACAAACCTTCTACTGAGCATAACTGGGAGAGTCCATTGCATCCAACAAGCATAGCAACACTCAAAGTGCAAACCACTTTCTAAAAATTTTCCAAATATAAATGCTCTGAACCACCCCCCCAAACACTGATGGCATTCCAAAATTATCGATATAACCCTTTATGATAAAGATCCATCCATTAAGACAGAAGAGTTCTCTTAGTTATTTCCAAAATGTGCAGTCAGGAAAGTGCAGTCATCAGATGGGTTTGAAAAGATTTTTTAGTTCAGAGCATCTCAGTAGCTCCAGCTTGCATGTACATACAGTGCAGAATTTCACTGGAGGCACAGAGGTCTGTATTAAGCTGCACAAAGCTTTGAAGAGAATTGCTAAGAATCAGTCTTCTACAATACCAGAACTGGAATTGTTTAATGCCATTTCTGTGGACTGCAGATAGATGAAGATCAAAAGCTTCAGATTAATTAAGATGATCAGTTGTACATACCAACAGGCTACCTACTCACCTCAGACCTTATCGAAACTGAAGTACCAGATCTCAGCAGTTCAACCCAAATTAGTCCATCAAGTGGCTTTGCTCAAAAGACTGATCACACAAAAAGAATTCAAAGATGTTAGAAGAAAAATAATGTCACTCATGTTTCTTGTAGAACCACAAGCATACTCCTCCAAGTACCTCTTCTCTGAGTGAGCCACCTGCTCTGAATAGGCAGTTTGAATGCCAATTCACTAAAAGGTTTCCCTCAGCCTCCTCTCTTGTTTCCCTAGATTCACCATCTGTGTAATTCTGGTCATTTCCTCACTGACACCTTTTATCTTTTACTCTATCGACAAGCACAGGTTTTTCAGCACTTGGATTTTAGCTAAAATGAAGGGATGCCAAGTATGACTTACAGATTGCTGTAGCAATGGATAATTCAGTTTGAAATCATGGAAAAATGTATTGTCTAAGTAAGTTTAAAGCAGATGTGTAATGACATGGCAATACTCTTGGCTAAAACTGTAAGTGCAATTTAATTTTTCATTTGATATCCTGTCTTCAATTCTGTAGCCTGCCCTTGCTCCCACCTCCAGCCATGCTTGTTACTGGTACAGGTACATACCTACTCATTATGCCCACACAGCCTTGAGCTCTGTCATGTCATGTGGTCACACATCTCTTTTCCAGCTGGTAGATAATATTTTATCCATTAACAATACACTTCCTCTCCCACTTTTTCTTCCCCAGCAAAATCCTGACAAAGCTTTCTGATGTGATGTAAACCCAGACATTTACACATACACAAAGTCTGCAGTACTGATACAGACTTTAATATAAAATAATGTGAAATCATTCAAGCACTTTCACTTCCGAGTAACACAGAAGAGATTGACAGGATTATAGCAGGATGTGACAGTGGCCAGTTTATATTCACAGCAGCAACTCTATAGTGGAACAGCAGGAGTTATTTGCCGTGGTGGTCTATTTCAGGATTGAAAGCTCAAGTATTATTGTCACCCTTATTCTCCACCTCAGAGCAGTGAGCTAAAGTAGTGCTTAATGGCAGCAGTCTTTAGGGACACTCTCTGAGCCCAGATGCTGCCATCCCTTGTGTGAGATGAAGAGCTTTACCAGTAGTGTCTCTGAGCTTCTGTTGCTGTGAATACACCATTTCTTGCTCCTGGTGCCCCCTGCCAGATACACAGGGAGCTTAGGAATGCAGAAGTTTGTGTTTTATTCATAACATGATCCTGTTTACTCATCTGTCAACACCTCTTCACCAGACTTTCACAGCTGTTTGCTGTTTCCATCCACCCAGCACTCCGAAGTGGCAGGACATGGGCACTGGATGAGGGATCTATACTTCTGAATGGAAAAAGCTCAAGTGCTGGTTTCTCATTTAAAGTAATCTAGTGATCTCAACAGAGGAAGCAAACCATTTTAAGGCCCTTCTGAAAGTTTATTAAGCTCTTGGCATAGCCACTGATGGTGTGAAAACAAAGATACAAGCAGAGAGAGATGGGACAAATTGCAGTAAGGCAGTGCTGCACTCACTGGCACTGTCATCAGACCAAAGACCCCATTTCTGACTCCCCTGAAGGCATGGACAAGCAGTCAACGTAAATCTACTTCTGCAGGACTCTATTCCCACAAATATCTGTGTATGTTATTTATGGTGTGGCCTAGAAATTCCAGGTAGAGGCAGTACATCATAGTAGAGCTTGAAGTGGTCCTTCGAGACAGAAGCTGGAACTCAGTGTGCTGACCTGATTTGTTCTGGGCTGAGCAAAAGCCAGAGGATAGGAACTGATACAATGTATTGGGAAGACGTTCCTGAAGCAGTAAACAATGTACCGGAAGCAGAAGAGAAGCTGCAAATAGATCCAGATTTAGCACTTATGAATGTGGTTCCAAAGTACTGGATATCAGTGCTGAAACATAAAGGTTCTTTTAAGACACTTTTCACATTCCAAAATTACAGAGGTGGAAAACGCACTTTTCTCAACACTGTGCTGTCATGATCCACAGCACTGCACTAGATGAGCTTGCTAATATAGTGTACATCATTTTAATCTTGATACACAACACACTGTATGTTAAAATGAGGAAATCCAGAACAAATGTAAGGCACCTTCCATCCTGTTTGTTAATTGAGTGTGAGATTGTGTCTGATCAGATTAGCTTCATGTTCAATTCTTTAATCTCACTGCAGTTAATTCACTCAATCTCAGTGCAGTTTTGCTCTTTACTAACCAAGCAAGCATTCCTCTAATGCAATGCAGTCCCGCCACAGGAGATGATCCCACCTGTAAAAGGTTTTAAATGGATACCTGTAGTTAGGTTATAATAATATCAAACCAATCAGCAATAGAAAACCACCCTTCCTTGAACTGAAACTTACCCAGCATACAGCATGGGATTGCTGGGTTATAATACTACCAGCTCTATACTACCTTAGCAGAGCTCCCTCAGCTTTTAACCAACCTGACGCTCTTCCTGCATTTGTACTTTGCTGAACACGAGCAGGCTCGCAGCTTCCTGTGTGATGGCGATAACATATGTCTGACTTTGTTGTTGTCAGCTGGAGTGAAGGGGAAGACAATGCCCTTTGAACTGTGAAAAGCAGTATAAAGCTTATCAGATCCTCTCCAGATATCACTGAAGGAAATGGGCTGGAAGAGTTTGCCCCACATAGGAAATATATATAAAAACCTGTCAGTACTAATCTTTTTGAAATGTCATTAAAAACATACTTTTGCATACCGAGTCCCAGCTAGACAATGTCATTTGTACAAAGTGAACCGAAGTAAAAGTGGAGAGGAAGAACTGTATACCACACATTAAACTTAAGTACATATTACTCTGTAGTCAGGAGTATCAAGACCCCTTCATTTTACAGTGCCAAAATAAACTGGTCTTAGTGATTATTTCTCTGGTCCTTTTTTAAAGTCATGATTTAAAGGTCACATACTGTATAAAACATTATACACAACTTTTCCCACTAAACAGTTCATTCGGGGGTTTTGTTTATCTGCAAAGCCCTCTAGATGAACTGCAGCAAAGTAAGATCATGCAATGACCCCCACAAAAACCCTGCACATAATAAAAAATATATTTTTAGGCTATTGTTAGGGTATTGTCCTTACTGCCCTGCCAGATAATGTAGAGGTCATTAGCATATAAAACTTCTAATAAGAATCATGCAGTTTGATATTGATAAAACACCTATCTGATTTACCTTGTACTATACAGTCACAAAACCAGTTAAATAGCACAAACACAAAAGTTGTAAAAGAAAAAAAAAAATCACTTGGACTTCTTTTTTCTATGATAGTTGAAAAAAGAATCCAAACAAAATATTAATAACAAATGCAAGGTTGGAAAGATTATGAGCAGAGATTCAGGAAACTCAATTCTTCCTTTTGATATGCTCACTTTGTGGTTATGGCAACTGCAGTTAAAAAGCAATTTTTCAGTATCTTTGCTGACGTAACTGGGGAACATATCTATTTATTACAACTGGAGATGAATACAAGGGAGAAAATAAAGAGGTATAATCCCTATTCCTCAATTTAGGCAAATTAAAGAAAAAAAACAACCAAATCTGCAGATGTCAGGTGAAGCATCAGCAACAGAAGGGCTTCACAATCTTTTCATAAAAAAGATTTTCATTTGCTGTGGGGTTTTGTTGCCCCTATAGCAGCATTAATACACAGTACATAATAAAACCTTGTGTTTCACATTCAGAACACTCACCTGCTTAAACAATGGTTAAATCACTTAGAAGTCATGAAATAACACTGGAGATAGTTCTGATGGTGTCCATGTAAGTATGTTAGCAAGAGTAAATATTATTCTCCCTATAATTTAAAAATCTATTTCAAAATAACATCCAGACAAGTTTATTGGCAGGACTGAACACACAACGTTCCACTGCAAATCTGCCCCAATTTATTAACACTGTGCTCTGTTCCAGGTCTCTGTCACAATGCAAATTTCATATTTCCGGTAGAGAGGAAAAGGACAAGTCGGTTTTTCTGATATCAGGTCTTTGTTGGGTTTTATCTTATATTTATAGCTTTTGAAATTATGTGGAAAGAATGCAGCTGGCTGATGTCTGCCAGAGACCTGTACCCATGCAGCTTTACTCAGAAACTACTGTCCAGTTGCAGGAGCTCACCAAAGTCAGGGTTCTATTGGACAAATCCAAGAGCCAAACTTAGGAGCACAGCTTAGTGATTGTTAGCAAAGCAGAAAGTAGCTGATCAGAACTCCACTGTGTCACTGCCAATATATTCTGAGAGCCCTGAACTCCTCCTTCTTGAAAGGGGGGATCAGTCTATCAGACAAGGCAGGGGACAAGAGAAAGGAAAGACTCCTGAGACAAAACTGAGGCACTGAACTATTTTGCTCAAGGTCACTCAGGAAGCCTATAAAAGAACCAGGATGATGAGCTTCTCCTTAGTCCTGGTCTACCACAAGATCGTCTTACTTTTTAAGTCTCACAATACTTAGGATTTTTCACCACTAAGTTACTATCTCTGACAGGAGTTGTATCTTCTGTTTTCATTATTTGCATGAGATTTCAGAAATATTAAAATTACATGTATGTTTTTTACTTGCTCGTATTTTGTTTCGTTTTGTTTACTGTAGAGACTTTCTCAAAAAAACCCCGAGTGTTCGCAGACCAATATATAAAGTAGCAAGATACAAAAATCATCTTTCTGCTCTCTGACCCAATAAATCTTGACAAGATGACAGGAGAGGGGCCATGTTCCCTTTCCTGTATTATTGCACACAGCTTAAATTCTAGGAATCATAGAATTCTCAAGTATACAGAAAATAAAGATTTGACCTTCCACAGAGGTGAGAACTGAGGTTTTTTCTACTGCCTATTTCAAAATGAAATTCAGAACTGGGATCCCACAGTATTCAAAATTGCATTCCATGAGGACAAAATAATCCACGTTAGCTGGACACTTCATGGTAACAATTTAGAGAGACGAACACAGATGTCTGATGCCACCCAGCTGTACCTTCTACACAGCCAACAAATCCTAGGGGTTCAAGAAGCCTTTGAGCAGTGACACTAAAGATGAAGCTGTCATTGCCTTAAAATGCAATAAAACAAATTGAGGCACATGTCAGCTCAAAAAACATTAGGAAAAAACCTACAACAGTTATTACTTTTACACACAGTTATTTCTAAAGACCATTAATCCAAATGGATCCTGAGCAGCATGAGAGTGCCCATACTAGGAATATGCTATTCAAGCCTCTGCTGGCAAAAATCAGTACTGGCTGATCTGTTCTAATGGGGAATAAACCAGAGTAATTTCAAATTCTGTAATGTTATAAGGGACTGAGGTTTAAGAACATTTGTACTCTGAGGCCAGTAAAGCCAGACAGAACAAAAAGTGAACAAGTATGAGACCAGCTCTAGAACAGGAATAGTTCAAGAGGCAAACAGTTTGTAAGAGCAAATTGATACATCTTTTGTAACTGCAAAAGGGAACTGTTTGTCCTGTGTTACATATAATAAACAAATAGAACAACATTCCCTGGGTTCTCACTAAAAAGGCTCCCTATACGATGACCTGGGAAAAACATGTCCAAAATATGCTCAATGCAGCTGTTAATCTGTAAAATTTACTTCAACAGGTTCTTTTCTGAAGCTCTTTCCCTGAAGAAGTTCAAAATAATCTGTAACTTAATCCTTTAAATGTATTTGTAATTCTATGCTTCAAAAGTTTAGCAAGGTACAAGCATTGTTAGGTACCATTCTAAAATCTAGGATTAAGAGTTGTATAAATCACAAGATCATGGATTGATGTTATCCACTCTTAGGATTCCTCTTCCCACACAACAGATGCAAAATTCCTGCATGGCTATTAACTCAATAATATTTTATGCCTAGCAGGGAAAGAAAAGTGAAAATTAACTTTTTATTTACTGAAACATGATTCAGAAGCGATGATGCCATGGTGAAGACAAGGAAGAGAACATGAACAAGCTGATTCAGGAGATTTTACAAGAAGTCTGTGATACCTAGCTAAAAATGACATCTTGAGGATTTTGCTTAAGAATGTTAAGCACCTAGGGATGTTGTCTACTGATCCTCTTCCAGCTCTCTTCCCTTTATCCTCATTCTGCTGGAAGGATTAGTTTAAAGATTATTTAAAATTAGTTGAAAGAATTAACTCTGAGGATTATTCAGCATACAACTTAGTTAGAAACAGCCACTTCAGTTGTTCCAGTTTGATGCATCCACTTGAGCTGACTCAAGTCACAGCTGAGACCAGCTCACCTGAGTTGTTCCATGTTGTGGCTGCATCGAATCCCCGTGCGACTGGTGCCTTTCACACGGCAGCTCTCTCTCACTCAGGCCCCTGTCTCTTTCACAAGCCAAGCATTCTAACCTTGTTCTCACCTCTGCACTGATCTGGATTCTGCAGCTTGATCAGCTTTTCTTCATCAACACTTTTCCTTCACCATCTGGCACAGGGAGGGTTTATCCATTTTGGCATGGCACAGTGCCAGGTCCCAGAACCTCATCCCACCTTCTCTGGCAACCCCGAGCCCCTCTGCTGACCCTTCCTGCCTGTCTGGGAGCTCTGCTCCATCTCTGTCACGTTCCAGCTGGGCTTAGTCACTTCAGAAACAAAAAGGCACTTCAGAGAAGCCGAGTACAGGACAGGGAGAATTTCTTATGCCTTAAAAAAACATACATGGGATTTAAACCTTCATTGCCACGTTATCATAGAATGGTTTGGGGTGGAAGGGACCTTAAAGTCCATCCAGTTCCAACCCTCTGCCATGGGCAGGGACACCTTCCACTACCCCAGGCTGCTCCAAGCCCTATCCAACCTGGCCTTGGACACTTCCAGGGATGGGGCAGCCACAGCTTCTCTGGGAACCCTGTGCCAGGGCTCAGCACTCTCACAGGGAAGAACTTTCTCCTCATATTATATAGGTAATATATAATTTCCAGAATAGTATAGATATTATAGTATATATTATAATACATACTATAATATATATTACATGTACTGTAATATATTATAAAGGATATATATATATTTTTATATACATATATATACACACTAGATCCAGTAAAAACTACATCAATTACTCTTCTATTCCCAAAAGACTCGTAACTATCAACTGTTTGAAGAATTGTTACAAGTATTTAATAGAGAGGGTAAATAAACGCATTTTTGCAGGCTAGANTTTCCAGAATAGTATAGATATTATAGTATATATTATAATACATACTATAATATATATTACATGTACTGTAATATATTATAAAGGATATATATATATTTTTATATACATATATATACACACTAGATCCAGTAAAAACTACATCAATTACTCTTCTATTCCCAAAAGACTCGTAACTATCAACTGTT
>VZRO01004348.1:230948-269749 GCA_013397915.1 Daphoenositta chrysoptera
CCCTCCCCCCCCAGGTTCTAGCCCCACATTTATTATGTCTACAGTATCTGGAAGAAAATAAAACGTCCTTGGTTCACTATAGAGGCAAGGCTAGGTAAGATTCCAGGAAGGTTAGCTTGCTGTTCTAAAATCTAAAGAAAAGGTAGGAAAAGTACTAGAGTTAGTTAAGGAGCTATATAACTATATAATAGTAGTCTACAGAGCCACAAATATATGAAAAATGTATAAAAAGCAAAAATCTTTTTGGCATCAAGTTCACCTAGGGGGTAGACAACATATGCTTTGTAAACAAACATCCATGGCAAACAAAGCAAATGTTTTAAAACTTGCCTTTAGTGCAGTACATCTCCAAATCATTCTGTAGCATGCATTTGGATTGTCCTTCTCCAAATAAATAATTTAGCTATGACTTTATCATAAAGGCTTAAAAGCTTATTAACCTAGCTCCTTATTCTGTTGATGTGCTTTTGGTTTTTTTCTGAGGTGTACCAAATATGCTGAATATCACCTATGGCATGACTCTTCCACTGGCTTTTACTGTTCTCCACAGTTTTTATTTTTAGACAGGTACCAAACATTTTCTTTTTTGTATCCTACTCTGATCTACTTAATAATTTTAATTCCCCTTTTACAAATCACATGGGATTTGATTTATTCAGCTAAAAGCTGAGTACTTACAGAAAGATACTAAGAAAAGCAAAGCCAGCACTATAAAATAAGAAAGCTTCATCATCCTTTGCCTGTGTACATTGCACCACAGCACCCTTACAGGGACAGCAGATGCAAATATATCCTTCCTTACCCTACCTTTCCCATATCTTTATGTAGATCAGCCCTTGCAGTTGAAAATGTGGTACAAAACAAAGGGCTGAGGAGATTATGGAGGTTCTTTGGACTCTGCTTGTAAAGGGCATAAACCATCAGTGCCAGGATCTTCCCCAATTAAACCTGACTGGACCTTATTAACTTCTCCGTGTTATTATCCAGGGCACAGGTCACCTTCTGTACGAGGTGTACCTGGGACTATTACAGCCTGGGGAATTCTGTCAGCACGAACAAATCCACCAAGAGTCCAGGCCTCGAAGTAGAGCACAGCAACTGCAAAAATAAGGAGCTATGAAAATTAATATGTGCAGTTCTACAGATACCTGGTTCTTTCATACCATCAGCAAGTTTAGATTCCTGTAACAATCACAAATGCATATACTTATGTCTTGGAAGTTAATTTTGCTGCCATGTTATTTTCAGATTTCCGGAAAGACCAGCATTTCAAATTTGAGAGTTGTCTCACGAAGAAGGAGATTGTCTCCAAGGTCCAGGTGAAGACTACAAGAAGTTTTTATTCACGAGAAACAGAACAGAGAATATGACTATATTAGAATTGGCAACCTGAAGGAGGATAACATTCTTTTGTCATGGGAATTACGGTGATGAGAGAAATACATTTAATGATATTTAGAAAAGAGTGTTGTGAGATGTCCCTAAACAACATATGGCTTCAAAGAAACTCAAATAAAAGTTCAGGCATTGATAACGTTTTCAAACTTTTATTATATTGCATAAGCTGTAACATTTTACAAATCTTAGTTACATTTTCAGCAACAGATACACTGATACTGTAGTAAATACAGAGATGAAAAGACACCTCTGACAAAATATAAAAAGGTAGAAATACTTCCAACCAGGATGCCAAATATCAAGAATGTTTTACATAAACAATATCCATACTAGAGAGTTTTTGAAAATGATTGCTAAGGTCATGAAGCGTTTGTTGAATATAAGGCTCCATAATTCAAGGTGGTGAGCACAGTCATTGCCATGAGTTCACCTGCCTTGCAACATCCAGAGCCAGGCTTTGTATGAACAACATGCTCTAATGAGCACTAAAAACTGCCTTTCTGCACAATGACATGTAAAAATATTACTGTTCTAACATGGACTGAAGTGCAACAAGTGCTTCAGAGGAACTAAATCAATTACCTGGGGAATAAAGTACCAGGATGTTTTGGGGAGGGGGAATATAGGAATGTTCAGTAAGTCCTAAAACTGACTGAAAAAATTTCATTTGGTAGAAGAGTTTTCAGGCTGAGAGTGCTAGCACAAAAAGAAATGACAGTTTTGCCCTGCCAGTCTTAAAAAAACCTGAAGCTTTTTTTTTTTTTCCAGAACACAATGAATACTGCTTTTAAAAAGAAAATGAAGCTCAGATTCAAGTCATTTAAACCACCTTTCATATAAATCCTTTAACACAAATGTAGCTGCCTACTGTTAGAAGTGTGGCACAAATTAGTACAAACTACTATAAAAGAATGCTCATTTTTAACTCCATAGGCATAGTACTGTGTTTTCATTCTACCACTGAATTAAAAAAAAAAAAATTAAAAAGCAATTAAAAAAACAATGCAGGTTAGGCTCCAAATTGAGATAAAAATTGGTTCCAGAAAATAAGAATTATGTACCCATCTCCATACACTTTCTGCTGCTACTGGCAAGTAAAGTTAGCAGCGGAAAAAAGGAGTTTTGTCATTATAACAGTGTTTATATATAAACATATATTAATTTCATTTTTGACATTAATATCCCAGTCAGTTTCGTATCTGTAAGTCCAGTGACTTCAAGATGCTTGCATTTGACGTATGAAGTTGAATCAGATCCTGTATGGGCATTTTTAAGACACTACTGTTCAGATTGTTAAAGATATATTTTTTTAATTTCTTTTCAAACATAAAATACAAAAACAAGGGTTTACAACAATTACCATCATCATCAACATGCAGGAGTCAGTATTCCAACATAAAGAACACTAGATCTGCCTTTTAAAAGATTATAAAAGCTAAATAATTGTATCAATTCAGGGTTTTTTTTGGCTAACAGAAAAAAACCATAATGTGCTTTTCAGATAGTCAGGTGTCCCACTGATAAAATAAGTCTGATGAAAAGAAAGGCACTTCAGCAGTCTAATTTATCTCCAGATTTTCCTAATGTAAAGTACTAGACAACAGATGTAGTGCACTGCCTTTTCAATTGCACAGTGTTAGATCAGTAGCATTGTGAAACTGTCACTTTTTAACTAATAAGAAGAATTTATACTGGTGCCCATTCATTTCATCCTCTTTGGTACAAATTACTGCATAAAAACAAAGGAGACAACTAAACATTTCTACATCCTGGATTATTTTTGGTGCGTCATCTCTAGTTTTATGTTGGTAAATAATGTCCCTAATCAACATAACTTTTACTTTCAGGTTTGTAATACCAGTTCTTCTATTTTCTGACCATACTACAAAGATTTTTATCTTTTAATCAAATGTGAATTCTTAGTGATTCCCCCACTTTTTTTTTTTATTCTATAATATCTAGCATTTGGTAAAAATCTAAAAATTACTGTCAATGAGCTTGCACTTAAAACTATATGTACATAAATAAAGGCTTTTCTTGCAAAAGCTGACAGCTCAAGAGGTGCCTTGTGAAGAACCTAAGACATAAGTCTTGCAAACATTTGTGTTCTTCAGAAAGAATTTATTCCACCAAAGCACAAATACGTATCAGTTTGCAAACTAGCATCAGAAAGAAGCTGTATCCTTTCCAATTTTCCCTTCTCATTCCCCTCTCCTTAGAAGGGGCTCACAGACATGGCCCACTTCTTATCCTCAAGGTAAGCAACCTCCAGATTCAAAGAAGCCAAAACCTCTGAATGTTTCCCCGGCCTTTCCAAGAGCTGTGTGCCACGACTTCTTACGAATTTTTGTATAAGGCTAATTCTGGCACCAGCATTTTAACAGTCTGTTAATGCCACAAAGAGCCAACAGAAAAAAAAAATCTTAAAAAATAAATTTAGTGATTCCTATAAATTCATATATTGAAGTCATATAGAGAAATATAGAAAACCATTAGTATGACTACCAAAACAAATTTCATTGTGACATTCTGTCTTCTCCACATGTTACACTTTATGTAGAATTTTTTTGTGGAATTAAAATTTTTAGAGCTCAGCATAGTCAAACTTTTTTTTTAATGATCTAAAACCAAAAAATTCTAATCGCTAGTAGGCAATTTCCAGTGCATAAATTCCAACATACAGCTGGACTGTGAAGACTGAGATAATGTATTCTGAAATACTTATATGAATATAAATCATAATAATTTTAGAGTTGGATTTCTAATCCTTTTGCTTTGATGACCAGATACCTACTGTCAGAGAACGAGAACAATGGAGTGCCAAACATGGTTCTTTTGATCTCACGTAAATAAAGCCATTTACAGTAGTCTGTGTTTTTTAATGATACAAGTAGGTTTGAGAAATTAGGTTTTTTTGGTAAATACAATGAAAAATGCATTAAAAAAATCTGAAATATTACTGTAGGTGAACAAAAATTCAAGTAAACACATATGAATTTAATATGAACTCCTCAAAACCATTAGCTTGCCAGGGATTTTCTACTATGTTCAACAGTATGTATAATAATCTCTTTTTGAAAAGGGAGCCATCAGAACCAATGCAACTCTGCAAACAGGGCAATATTGAACCTTAAGAGCAGCTTTCAGAAGAAATGTGCATATTTAAATTGATTACTACTAATGTATATAACAAAGCCAAGAATGAAATTATCAGTATCTGGGGCTAAAGTCATATTAAAAATCCAGCAGAACTGCACATAAAAAAAAAAGTATTGTGAAAATGTATTTGATGTTGGACAACAAAATTCCTATTGCCTAAGAAAAGAACGAAAGGCATGCTAATATGACAAGCCATCTTCACATCTGAAATAGATGAATCATAATTAAAAACCTCTTTTAGGTTCCTTAAGCCAATTTAATTACAGACTTATTTACACACTGTAGTGATTTGACCCTGGCTGGATGCCAGGAACCCACCAAAGTCACTCTAACAATCCCTTCCACAAAGTGAACAGAGGAGAGAAAATATAATTTAAGGTTCATTAATTGAGATAAGGACTGGGAGAGACCACTCACTGAATACAGTCCTGGGCAAAACAGACTCACTCAGCTTGGGGATATTAACTGAATTTATTACTGACAAAATCAGAGCAGGATAATGAGAAGTAAAATAAATCTTAGAAACACCTTCTCCCCACCCCTACTTCCTCCCCGGAGTGACACAGGGAGACAGGAATGGGTCAGTTCATCACCCGTGGTTTCTGCTGCTGCTCAGGGACAGAAGTCCTTCCCCTGCTCCAGTGCAGGGTCCCTCCCACAGGAGGCTGCTCTCCACGAACTTCTCCAACTTGAGTCCTTTTCATGGGTAACAGTTCTCCACAAACTGTTCCAACGTGGCTCACTCTTCCACAGGGTGCAGTCTTTCAGGCACAGCCTGCCTCCAGCGTGAGTCTCCCACAGGGTCACAAGTCCTACCAGGAAACCTGCTCCAGCGTGGGCTCCTCTCTCTGCATGTCCTCAGGTCCTGCCAGGAGCCCGCTGCAGCAGGCTTCCAGGTTTCCCGTGGGTTCACAGCCTCCCTCAGGCATCCTCCACAGGCTGCAGGTGGATATCTGCACGCCGGGGGTTGCAGGGGGACAGCTGCTTCACCGTGTGTACCGGGTTTGGGTGGCCAGGCTTTGGTAGTGGGGGTGTACAGGGGTGGCTGCTGTGGGAAGCTGCCAGAAGCCTCCCCCGTGTCCAGCAGAGCCAATGCCAGCAGCTCCAGGACAGAGCCGCTGCTGACCAAGGCTGGGCCAATCAGAAGTGATGGTAACACCTCCGTGATAACAGATTTGAGAAGGGAAAAAGTTATTGTGCAGATATAATAGTGGCCAGAGAAGAGCAGGGTGAGAACGTGTGAGAGGAACAACTCTGCAAGACACCGAGGGCAGTGGAGAAGGAGGGGGAGGAGGAGCTCCAGGTGCCGGAGCTGAGATTCCCATCTGTGATGGTGATGCCCATGGATGCTGGGTGTGGCTGAGCTGGAGTTCATTTCCCAGAGCAGCCTTCCCAGCGCTGTGCTTTGCATTGGGAGCTGGAAAGGTGTTGGTAACACACCAGTATTTTGGCTACTGCTGGGCAGGGCTGGCACAGCAACAGTGCTGGCTCTCGACATTCCCTGCCAATCAGCAGGCTGGGGTGGGCAAGATCCTGGCAGGGGGCNACTGGCAGGGGACGCAACCAGGCCAGCTGACCTAAATTAACCAAAGGGATATTCCATACCATATGACATCAGCTCAGATATAAAAGCTAAGGAAAGGAGGAGGAAGTGGGGACATTTGTTATTTACAGGGTTTGCCTTCTGGAGCAACCACTACACATACTGAAGCCCTGCTTCCCAGGAAGCAGCCACACATTGCTTGCTGGTGAGAAGGAGAGAACAAACCTTTTTTTTCCTCTTTGGGCACACACAAACTTTTGCTTTTGCTTTAGCAAACTGCCTTATCTCAATCTAGGAGTTGTTTTCCATCTTATTTTCTCTCCCCTATCCAGCTGGGAAAGGGGAGCGATAGAGCAGCTTGATGGGCACCCGGCATCCAGCCAAGGTCAACTCACCACACACACACACCTATCTCAAATTTAATTTGCACTTTCATACTTGTGAACTCAATAGGAACACTTCATTCATGAAGCAACTTCTCACCAGAATTTGGACTGATGCATTGCTAGTACCATCATGGTTACCTTCCATATTCTTCTAGAAACAGCACCAGACAACTGACAATCCCAACACAACAGACATATTTCACAGTAATATTTCCTGAGTAAATATTCCCAGAAGCCCAGGATAGGGTAGGATACTTCCCAACTCTTGAGTATACTACAGGGCAGACAACCAAGCACCGCTCACACCTCAATTCAAATATAGGCATTGTATGTTTGGGTCTTGGTACAGAACCTTAACCAACCTCTATGGGAAATATTTATAAAGCCTTTTTAGGATGATTTATAATCAAACTGCCAAAGCCAAAATGCTGGAACTTATTTCACCAGGGAAACAGCCTCAAAGCCACAGAAATACATTCTGTATACTATATGAAGCACATTAGGAGATGCATCCATTTTTCAGTTAGCCAAAGTTGAAATGATTACTTTGACAAGATGAACATTAAAATTAAAGAATATTCTGATGGCCTTTCCTTCCTCTATACATATCTTAGTTACAATTCATGCATTCATGACTTTTGGTAAATTTAACTCTAAGATGAGTCATAAGTAGTATTTATATTGCATTATAGACCAAATTTTGCAATCTGCTGTCTCATGCTCATAACCCTCCCCCCAACTTTTAAAGCCTGTTTAACTCCTCTGCAAACCTAGACAAAAGCAGCTCAGGCTGGCAAAATGTAGGCACATAAACCTCAAATGATCTCCCATTGTTTTAAACATAAAATAAAAAGCAATGGTGCCGAGCTCTCCTGCTCAAGAAACTGTTTCCAAGGCATAACTTGTCTCATCTTGCACACTTCATCATGGGCCAAACTCTCGCTTACAAATATGCAGAGATTCAAGGCTATATTGTGGAGCACAACTGGCCCTACAGCATGCAGAAGAGATGTTCACTGACAAAGAAGCCAAAACAAGACACTGGGATCAGGAGTGGCTGCAGCTTCGAATGCTACCAGAACCAGTCCTTTTGTGCTGGACGTGGACACTTCACAGCCAATGTCAGTCTTCAACATCCACAGGCCATAACAAAGCAGATACAAACAAAGCAGATGGGCAACATCTTAAGACAGCAGGGACCATGAGCTGCACCGACCACAGAGCTTGTACACTTCCCCTTCCCCCACTGTTGTATGGAATTGCACGTGGATGGACACACAGGGAGGGCAGTAATGCTATAGAGCTCCACTGAGAAATCCAACAGAGCTCATCTGCTGGTGTCATGGGACCAACGGATGAAACATTTCACATTGTACAAAGAAGTAGTAACAGATCCCTAGAAAAGTTCACATATAAAATACTGTACAGAATGGTCACGTTGATTAGGAAGAAGGCTGAGGAATGGCTTTAACTAGGCTACCATTGCATTAGCAACAAGTACAAAAAAATTAAAACATGTGCCTACATTTCTCACTGTGCATTCCCAAAGGTGTGTCCAAGAATGACAGGCTAATTAAAATGTGGGCCTTCCCCATACTGCCAATAAAATCAGGAACTGGAAAAGTTTACAAGTAGCATTTCACTGTTTCCAATTCACATGGAATATCAATTGCCCAGCTGAAGTTTAGTAACTCAATCTATACATTAAAAAAACAAAACTTTTCTTGATACTAGAAAACAGTATTTCCCTTGTAAACCCAACACTGCAGAATTACAGAAGCAGCCAAGAGGTCAACAACCAGCAGGGAGAGCAACAGCACAAAGCACATTGTGTTTTAATTTATAGGAATAAGCGGCCTCTCCTCTCTTTTCTTCCAAATATTGGTTTTGCTATCTCTTTTCATGAGAGGTGGTCTTTCCCTTTTTTTAGCAGAAGGGATACCAGATTCATGACTTCCTGGTAGAGATTTTTTTCTTAGACCTTCCTCATCATGCTGTTCTATGACTGGCCCATTCCCTCCTTCCATAATGTGCCTCACAGCCTGGTCCTCTGGAGTGCAAACAGTGGTCCCACTTTCACTGCTACTCAGATCCAGATCTTCCAAGTAAAGAATCTTAGAATGTGGCATACTTTTAATGAAAGTTTTCTCTCTCTCCAGTTTCCTGCTAGGATGATGCTCATTCATGTCCACGCCAGAGTCCAGACTGGTATCATTACTCTCTGTTTTTTTGCCCTTTTTCAGATCTATGAAGGAATGCCTCACTTGAGCAATTGGCTTTCCATCCAGGGACACAAACCATGCTCGAGGATGTGGAGATGGTTTTCCTTTAGAGAGTTCCAGCAACGTTTGCTCTGAAATACCTTGAAGTTCAGATGAAAACGGAGTCATTACAACTGCTTCATTCAAGGTCCCAGGAACAGAGACAGATTCCAGTAAGCTGTTGGTGTACCGGCCCCAGTTGGATGTTTGGGAAGGTAAGCCCTCTTCACCACCCAGGGTACTGTTTTCATCTCTGCAGGCAGAAGGCTGGGGATGAGAGTGCACTGGCATTTTGGGGAGTGTTTGCATGTAACTGTCACGATTCAGGGGTTCCATCATGGGGCCATACACCAGCTGCCCCTTCCTGGGCAAAGTTGCAGATTTAGCAGGATGCAGTTGTTCTGGGGAGTGGAAAAGGTCTGAGGTTTGAAGAATAGCAATAGGCTGATTGTAAATATGCATTAGATGTTCTGGGATATGGGTAAGCCCATACATCTCCTCTTTCAGTGAAAGGTATCTGTTTTGGTCTGGAATGTCCCTAGGAGTCTGGGAAATAGTACTATTACTGTGCTTTGGCTGCTGTAAAAGCCTCACTCCAGCATTAGGCTCCACTGAATGGGCTGAATTTCTTGCCTGACCAGTCTGACAGGATGACTGATAAGAAGCATCCTCTGTGTAGATTTTAAAATTGTCTTGTGATTTTCCATCTTCTGTGTCTATGGACAGCCTTCTTTGAGGGCTGTATGAAGAAATCTTCGTTGTATATAACTGTGACTTATCCTCCAGCTTTAAAGACCCTTTGACAGCATTGATGTGATTTATTTGAGTTGTTGACGTTGTCTGGTCTTTTTTTATGACCTCCAGCTTAGTTGTGTTTTTTTCCTTCTTCTGTGTCCGACGACACTTATCCCTATGCAAAAGAGATGCAAGGTGACTGCAGAGCATACTAGGAAATACTGGACTCTTGACTACCAAAGCTGAAGGTTAGACTTTGGTTAAAAAGCTATAGTCTAATGTGACATCACAAACTTAAAATCAAGTTCTGTAACAACTGTAATTTCTTAAAAAATATTAGGCTACCCATTATAGTTTAGCTAAGAAAACAAGTCTTAACCTCAAAAGACTATTTTATCTACCTCAAATTCTACTCATAACAAGCCTACTGGAAATTCTTTTTGCTTACCTGCAGTAACAAAGAAGAACAGCAAAAAATCCAATGATGATGACAACAGTTCCTCCCAGTATGGCCGTAAGGAACACGGTGTGATAGGCTGTTATGTCCTTGGAAACAGCACTTATAATGGATTCTAGATTGTCAAACAAAACCAGATAAGCATTAGTTCTTAAAACCAAATGATTCCACTTGGTGTGCAGAGCTAATAAACTGAACGGTACTTTTCCAGTGATTTTGTGTTCCAATGCCATTAGGTTCATCCTTCCCTTTTCACCTTGCTATTTCAGCAAACTAGAAAATATACAAACAGGTTACAATAACAACAAGTTCATCTCAAGTACTAAAGCCTTACCATGACATCTACTTCATTCCAGACAAATTATATTTGTATTAATTGTCCAAACTAACTTAGAAAAGTGGTCTACATTTTCTACTAAGCACTCTGTCAGAGAGTGCTACCTCTTTTTGGAATTAGACATACTGTTTCTCAGATAGATCCCTTCATATGAATTTACAAAACATGCAAGAAAATCACTGTAAGAACTCAAACAAAAGTTATCCGGGTGGTGAAGCTGCATGTCACTTCTCCCTTCCTGCTGTTCAATAAAGCAATCAAACTGACAGCCTTAGGTGGGGCATTCAGCAATTGCTTGGCCAGTTGTTGCCATACCTCTCGTTCCAGGCAGTGGAGCTGCTATCCAGTAGCCCAAGTGTTGAGCAGTGTATGTCCACACTAACTGACCATCCACTTCCTTGACCACTCCTAGCCCACGGTTTACCCAAGCACCTGGGGGAAAAAAGGACAAAACATTGCACATGCAATGCAGGATTCTTCTATACCTCAAACCATCAGCAATTAGGCCATTACCAAAAATACACAAGGTCACAAGAAAACAAACTTCTGACCTAGCCACTGTTTATTTCACAGATTTAGCTACACAGGCAAGCTTCCTCTCCTGACAATTTCATTGCAGATATTCCTCTGTGGCTGTTTACTTTGAAAATAAGCATCAACATTACTTACCAGAAGTAAAATTAATATGACTAATTTTCTATTAATAAATGTGTTTCACAGATAAGCACACAAATAATTTGAAAAGGCCTATTATATGACCTTAAGCATGCATGAGGGCCAAGAGGAAAAAAATGAGGGAGCAGGTGACTGATGCATATGAACACAAGTTTAACATTAGCTAGCAGAAGTTAGTGGGAAAACATCTTAATCTTATTAAGCTGCAATAGGATAAACAATGTTTGTCTTGAATGTGTCTCTCCTCCTCCCTGCCCCAAGGCTGTAACAGTCCACTTAGCCCAAGGAAGTGCTATTGTTAGGACACAGATTCCACACCATCTGTTTGGCAACGCAAGGGACAGGTATTATGGTATGCCAGCTCCTACACTTAATAAAGCATCCATTAGAAGAGGAAGAATTACACTTAATTCACTTAAACACATTTATTGTGGGCCATCTTTGAAATTCTAAGGACAGAAAACATCCTCATGTAACCAACCTTACATATTCAACCTGTAAATACTGAGAGGCAGAGAGAACCACCAGCTTTTTTTAAACACCAATAATTGAAATATGAAAACAGTATAGCCCATGTAAGCTGGAGCTTATATGAACTGCAATTTGATTTTCTTCCAGAACCCTTCTTTCAGCAAAACAAAAGTAAATATCTCCCAGCCAGGAGGTAAAGATGAGGGTGGACATCTGCCACGATGCTCACATGCACAGACACAAACAGAGAAAATATATTTTAGCAGTGGCATTTGCTGCCTTCTCCTGGTGCTTGTGATGGCTGGCACAGGAGAAGGGCAGCAGCAACCACCCAGAGCTCTGAAAGTGCTTTCTCAGCCACCTGAGAAATCTTGTCCAGAGTCAGGAGTAATACCAGCAAACACGGTATAAAAGGCAAAAATAATTTCTAGATGTCCGGAAGTTCTTCTTGACTGAACAAATCCATAAGAAGCTATACAATGTTTGCTGTCCTTTTCTGTAAATTACACCTTCCCCCAATATACTCCATAGAAAATACTAGGTACTAAAAAAAATATTAAAACGTGATTCATGAGTAAGCCCATTTTATCTATGGTTTACTGCCATTTAAGCAGAAGGATATAATTCTCAATTTGATGTTGAATGCAAGCTTTCTGGTTTTTGTAATTCTATTAAAATCCACAAAGTACTTCAGCACTAATGCAGCAAAATATTTAGTGAGAAGGAAGCCACACTCAATATAGATCAACAAACCCTGCATTTACAGCAGCTGGAGTACAATTACCAAAGCTCATTTTCCAGGAACAGTCTCAGTACTACTACACTTGGAGTAACCCCAGGGAACACTGCACAGGCAGACCTGTGAAAGCAGCTTCTGTCTTTTTCCTGGTGCATATGGGTCAGCCCACACAGACCTGTTCCCTTGCCACTGTCAGTACTGACATGGGAGCTCTGATTACCATCATAACACATTACCCAAGGACTTCAGAGTTTAGAATTGGGTCGGTGCCTTGCTGGGCACATCCCGCATGCAACATCTTGGATGCCAGAGCCTCATTACTGAGTGCAGCAGGAGCTCTGCATTCAGCTCAGATGGGGCCTGCTGCTCCCTATGGATGCTCTGGAATGCCTGCTGCAGAGCTGAGGTGCTCAGCTGCCCTCAGTCACCAGAACACTGACTACAGCATGCCTTGCAATTACTCAGTTACCTTGGGAAAAAGTCATTTTGCATATGTTGGATCAAAGGTAAAAAATTAAAGAAACATATTTAAGAATAAACATCCAGAAAGTGAATACAGTTGCAAATTTTTACTTGAAGAGAGGAGGAAATGGGAGAAAAAGTGCAAGTTAAGTTATGCCCCTAAAGTTTCTGTCCTTTTTTGCCATCCTCCTTGCCCTCTCCTCAGCAAGCAGCAGCAAAGGCTCCGTGTGAGCAGTACACCTCAGAGATCATCCATTACAAATACTTTGCCTTTCTGGAATGCCTGTCAAAGTACATCCCATCGGAGAGGAAAAAACCAACTGGTTTTATTGGGTTTTGGATCAGCATGCCATGCTCCTGGCTCCTGCTTCACTCCCAAGGCCAACATGCCTATGTAGGGATGCTGAGCAGGACCCTCAACACCCACATAACAAACACCTTACACTGGTTTACATTCTGACCCGATCCTGCGCTGCTCCAGTTCTGTCAACTCGTTGTTGTAACAACAGCGTTGACTTAGCTTTGTTTAGGGAGTTAAAGCAGCTCAGCACAGGATGAGCACAGGAGCTGGCAAAAGTGGCTGTGGCAGTAAGAAATTTAAACCCTGAGTGATAGTTCATTACCTCAGACTAAAACCCGTTCTTTGATGAAAAATTCCATCTCTTCCCACCAATTAGACCCACTCTAAAGTCTTCTAGGTGTATAGACAGACTTAATCTTCTACGCCAAAACTTATCCTATTTACTTTTTTCCCACAAGACAGCCTAGCCAAATTTTATTAGCATGTTCTTAATTCAAATCCATGTTCATTTGTTCTCCATTAAGATGATCCATTTCTTTCTTGAACAAGTAAACAACACTTTATTAGAGCTGGTGCCCCTCTCCTGCACTTCCAACAGCTGAACAAAAGCTTTTTGCCTTGATAAGGAGCAACACATGACCTCCTCACTCACTTGCATATTTCAAGCTGAAGTGAACCATAAAGTACAACCACAAAGTACAATGTAGGACAACCAGGATACTTATGCACCCACACCTAATACAGGTCATCTAAATGGGTTATGTGGACGTAGCTCATTACTCACTCTTGACTAAAATTAGACATGGAGGGATGACAAAAGGTTTAGAATGACTAATCCCCAGCCTCCTCTTTGCATATTGGAAGAACGATGTTGTTCTCTTGAAAAACTCTTATTTCCCCTTCATTTCACTTTCTGAATTGTTTTTGTTAACTGAAGCAACATCTATTCCAGTTCTAGCATCAAAGGATCTTTAGAGCTACACTCTAGGAAACAAAGCATCCAAACCTTCAGTTCTGGTTTGCTTTCTTTGAAGAAGGAATTCACAAAATTACTAGGCTTGAAATTTAACATCACCTAAAATATATGTTCTGTGAATACTCAGCCTCCCATGAAAATAAAAATCCAGTACATTAAAAATGCAGGCAAGAGGAATGCTAATGAATTCTACCAAAGCTTTTTGAACTAATGAAAGCAGGGAAATACCTTTGAACAATTCAAGTTGGTCCATTAAAAAATTGACAATCTATTGACCATCACATCATAGAACAGTGCCATCACTGTTCCATGACCCACACTGCCATGTGCCCATACCACAGACATGTGCTAGAAGGCAGAATAACAAATAACTTAACCCACTTACCAATTTTCATATCGAATGTCCAAGCAGGTACAGCATCTCCTGATTTTACAGGAGTTGTGGGAAGAGGAAGTGTAACCTGAATGGGACCATTTACGTTCAGTTCTTTCCCAGCCAAAAGAACATTTACACATATGGCAGCAAGAGGAGTTAATTCCATGCTTTTGAAACCTGAAGACAAGAAATATCTTTTAATTCTCCATTCACAGTTTATTTTAAAAGAAATAAATTAAGAATTAAGCTACTGAAGGCAAGTCCTCATCCACATCCAGCTACACAGACAGCTGTTACCAACTTGGTCAAATAAAAATCAACATTACTTTTCTTCTGAATTTTTAAAAACTTATGATTAAAACAAAACACAGTCACTTCTATACCAATGCTGTAAGAGAAACAGATTTTCAACATCGGGGTTCTATGCTGACTGTAGAATTAACGATCAGGCAAAGTTTGTTCTGGGGTGGGGGAAGGAGGGCTTTTCCCCTCAGATAATCAGGTTACAAAACACCTAACTGATGTGAAATACATATCATACAAGAATTTTGGTATAATCACAATGTACATAACATTGAATCAAACTGAAGGCATATGGAACCTCTCCTGTAAGGATTAATTTCCTAATTTGGCAGCTATAATTAACTGAATAGTTAATCATGAGGCTTGTCAAAGCACTCAGAGGAAATGTTGCATTTACAAAGCATCCTGAAAGTTTTTTTACTTTGTTTTCCTTTCACCAGTTTGCAAATGCTCCAGAATGCTCAATATGACAGGATGGTGAGAGAAGCTGAAACAGAATTAGTAAGTAGCAGAATAATGTTAAATCTATGCCAGCTGTTAGAAGCTGGTTGTGAGAGAACTCCTGGCACATCAGATATCAATTAGCTTCCACCTGCCCTAAAAGGAAGCCTATTCCTTTAGGGGTATATGAATAATTTAAAACACATGCCAGACAGATTGAAGGGAAAACTCAAAGAGGATAAACACTGCTTATTCTCTTATGCTTCTTCCCTTCTGCCTTCCTATTTAAAGAGGAGAGATACAGATAAGAAAGATTTTAAAAGATCTATGTCAAAATATCAGTATATATGATGCCTTTAATGGAATGAAAATTAAAGAACAGAGTATGATGAGTTTAAATAAGCCATGTAGTGCCCTCTTCATGCACCACAATGAATCTCAGAGCCTCATGGCTTCAGATCCACTGGGAATAGAAAGAAAAGAACAAAAGAAAGATGGAACTGCACACAGTACAACCTACCAGAGATTACTGTACTTATGCAAATTTTAAAACTATCTGATAGAATGACATATACTAAAAAAATCCAGTGGTATAAGAGCAGAGTTATGACTCATGAAACCACTTAATGCTTCTCCAGTGAAACAGATGCACAAGAAACAATATTACAGCTGTGCTCTGTACACACAGTGACCACTTGGTCCCAAACTTGCCTAGACTGACTGACTGTGAGCCAAGCAAGAGGTTCCACACAGTCTTTGTGCTGGGTGTAATGCCCTAGAACCAATCACTCCAGTGAAAATGCAGAAACTCCACAGCTGTTACACTGATTTCTTAAGGTTCACCTACTTTACAGTCTGGCTATAATTGCATTTTTAAGGTGTTTACTAAACCAGTTCCACAGTCTCATGAAATCCTGAACATACATATGTATAAATACGTAAAAAGCAGACTCTGAAGGAGTATTTCAAGATACGCTCTCATACCGCATGGACCAAAATAACACTGGACCAGAGTAACACTGATTACTTACCAAATGTGTTTATAGTTTACTCCTATGAAACAAAGCTTTGTGCTCTAATACAATGGAAGCAGGTTCAGGCCCTCTTAAATTAACCATATGTTTTTCTAAAACCACTGTGCACTCATATGCACTCATAATATTATAATCTTTCTTCATAAGAATTCTTAACCAACATATTCACATACCTGATTTATTTAGAATAATTCCTGTTGTATAGAGAAAGCTGTCCACTTTCAAAAATTGCTCTGGCACAGTCAGATAGGCTGTAACATTTGCAATATTATTTGTTGGAAGCTTTATTAAAGATTTTGGAAACTGAACACTCGGTTGAGATTTGGCATCTGTAAAAGAGTAATATTTTGTCTTAGCCACAGTAAAACAGACAAACAGTGTTTTTACTACTCTTCAGAAATCCACTTAGCATAACGACCTGTTTTCACCCATTTTCTCCATGATTTGTGTATTTCCAGTCTAGCACTTGTCACTGCTCCTCAATACAGCTACGTAATTAACAGAAAATCTGGCTTTGAGTAGATAGGTATTACATGAGAATAAGATGATGCATAATTTTTTTCCATGTGTGTACAGATGGCTATCACTAAATGTTTAATTACAGTCTGCATACACTGTATGCAGTGTACTTAGAACTTACCAGACAGTTTTCCAGTAATTAAGACAGTATCTTCAAACAGCCATATATTAGCTTGACTTTGTGGGAATAATGAGAGTGTCACGGACGAGTATACTGTGGAAAATAACAATATCTGTTACACTGTGCAAGGAAAAAAAATCCTCCAAGGTCTCCAAATCCAAAGAAATATTGAACAGAGCACTTAATACACCAGAGAGCACATGAAGACTAAATAAATTACTCCTGTTATCCAGAGCAGCATTTTAGTGTTTAGGCAGCAAGACCTCTGTTGAGTGTTTGCTAATGTTTTATACCTTCTATGGACAAACAAGTGACTAGAATTCTTAAAAGTCTCTTTTAAAAAAAATCATGTGCCTTTTTAAGAGTATGCAGTAGTTAAACAAGAAAACCTGCGAGGAAACACTGCTGAAGGGGAGCTGTAACAACAGGTTATACCTGTCATGGAGGACAAAAAGCATTGGCACTCCAGGAATCACTCAGGTCAACAGGATTTTTGTCAGAACACATTAACAACTCTTTGCTAAATGTAGGCAAAAAATTTCTAAGAATTCACTGTGTGTCACAACAGAACCTACCTAGATTTAAAAAGGGCTATTTTCTGTTTTAGAGTAATCAGAATTTTGACAAGTTTAACAGACCGTTCACCCTTAGATCTGCATTGACAGGCACCACCTCCCTTGACTGACTTCACTGAGTTGTGTTCAGCTGACAGCAACTACCCAGACAGCGTAGGAGAGAAATTTAATTACTGCCAGATACAGTTTAATAATAGGACTGTAAGACGCTTACGTACTTGGCATTCTCGCAGTCTTCCAAGGCAAAGGTGTCAGCAGGTAGCCATCCTTGTATGAGACAATAGTTAAGCTTAATCCTAATTTGTAGGGGACTTTTATTAACACTGCTCCATTGTTCCCAGTAAGAGTAGAATTTGTCAAGGTGTAGTTCACAAACACCTCTACCACTGCTTGTTGCAGGTACTGATGACTGATGATGTCATTTACTTGAACTTTTAGCATAAAAACAGATCCTATCGACAAAAAGATAAAAACAGGAGGTCATGATAATACATCACAACTAAGGATCATAAATTTGTGAAGAAGTCCTGGAGTTCAGGTCTTAGTTATTGGTCCATTGCACAGTGGATTTCTATCTCTGGCCAAAGGCAGGGGTAACCATGCAATTATTACACCCCAGAGAAGGAGGAAACAAAAACACCTTAAGACAGGGCACAAACGTTTCAAACAGTGTTTATCAAAATCAGCAAACATAATAACTAATCAGTTTAAAAAAACCCCAAAAACAAAACAAAAAACAAACACACAAACAAACAAAAAAAAGCCCAGTCAAAACCAAATTACAAAGCAGTCTTCCCTTTTTGTTTAAGCTTGAATAACGTATCTGTGACAATGTGAGATTTACTGTGCTCTGCAATGTCACACTGATAATACAGATGGTCTTGTTATCCAACCCTTGGCTTGGGACACACATTTCAAGATGCACCTTGAGTTTGTAAAAGCAAAGAACCTGATGTCTACAGACAGTGGGACAACACATTTATATTTACATGTGTAACATTATTATAAAGCAACCAACTGCATCCAGACACTATTTTAAACTACCATCTCCCACCAGACTTGCACTGGGCTGCTTTTCAGTTCCTACAATGCAGCTTCTAAACAGTATCTCTCTACTGCTAATTAGAGGATCTCATAGTCCATATCATACCCAGTGTCTTGCAGAGATCATAATTACAGTGACTAAAGACTACACTGAAAATAATAAAACCACTTGAACAGCAGTCTCAAGGTGGTCTGAGTCACATTCAATTTCTCTCCCACCCTGATGGCAAATAAACTGTTAGGGAGTCTTTTCACAGTATGTGAAAAGGGACAGAATTCCACATTATTTACAGAACAGATTTAATTTGTTGTTAGAAATTAAAATATCTATGGATCGCTGTTAAAAATATTTTAAATAACAAATTTTCCAGGATTTTGGTTACAGATATACTCCTATTCAATACCACTGCACTACTTTGTATCCTTAATACTTTCAAATGCATTCATCATGAATATGCATTTCTATTTAGGTCAAATGTCAAGTTAAGTTATTTGAAATGTATCTACCTAAAATCATACTTCAATTTCATTATGTTATCCCCACTATAATTGAGATTGACATTGCACCAAGAGATTACTGGCACTGACCTTGATTTAAATGAATAGGTCTTGAGGAGCTGAGTGCAATCCATCAAAAAAAACCAGTGTGTAGTGGAGATGCTCAAGTTGGGCCTCTCTGAAAAAAGTATTTATTTAGATCTATTGTATGCGTGGAGCATATCGTACATTCTTGCAAAAAATGGCCTGCACACAGCAAAAGCTACACTGGCCTCAATTTATTACTGTTTACCACATACACAGCAAAAACCTACCAGCTGTGCCAGATTGATTCCCTGCAGTGATACACAAAAATCTACATCTCCTGAAGCAAATTAATACATATTTTCAGAAAAATAAAAAAGACCCCACTGGTACTCAAACATATTAATATTAAACAGTAAATGCACAATAATCTTGGACCAATGTCATCTGGGTGGGGTTTTTTTCCTCATGTAAGATATTTCGAGAATAAAATTACTTTAAATTGCTGTGCTAGAGGGGTTTTAAATCATGTAATGATTGGGGAAAGAAATTATGTCATGTCAGCAAATTATGGGCTCCAAACAGCTCCTCCAGGCATTGATCCAGTTACACAGATACTAGCATCATTCCAGTGCCTGCCAAAACTTGAAAAACAGGTCATTTGCCCCTGGCCAATGACTAGTTAAAAGGCTACAGAGGAGAGGAAACAGGCTGTGTACAATATTATTATCCAGAAATCATTTGGAAGTCAGGAGTATATAATGAAATGGTATTTTAAAGTACAAAATTCAGTGGTACAAAATTCATGCCAGTAAGAAGCAATACCAGAAATGCCTGTTATAAATTGTTATTTTAAAAGCTCAAGTCAGGAGAAAAAGAGCCTAGTTTTAACAGCTGAAATAAGTACCTAAAATGCACTCACAAAGACACATTCTTTCAATCATTTCATACTTTTAATGAGTATTTTCCATTTCCTGCTGACAAAAAGCCTAACAAGAAAACACAGGAGGGAGGGCAAATGCCACAGCCCTCCTCCAGCTGTTGATAAATTCAAAGGTTGTTCTGTGCAAAACTATTTCTTCCTCTCATCTCCTTCAGTCACAGGCCTATTAAACGCCACTTTCTTAGAACCTTTGGGTTTTAGGAAAAAAAAGAAAGACTGTAAAACTGCAGAAAGCTGTGCTCTTCTCACTCTCTCATGCTGAACTGACAAGTATCATTGGCTGCTTTTAGCCATGCTGAACTTTGATTACGTCCCTCTCCCGTGGGTATAGAAATTGCCAGAGCGTTTCCCAGAGGTGATCCTCTGCCTGAAGGGGTGCTGAGGAGATGGAGACGCGGGGCTGGAAGTGCGGATGGAAATCCCGGGGGCTGCTGAGACGAAGCTCTCCAGCGGCAGCTTTGGAAGAGTCCCCAGCTGTGACTGTCACACACAGGCAGCGGCCGCTCCGGAGGGCAGGGCTCGCTGCACGGCCCTCAGCATCCACACCCAGATTAAAGCAGACTCAAGCCCTGGCTCTCAGTGCCTTCGGCCTTATCTTTTGTGCTATCACAAGAGCCTTCCTGACAAGAGGAAGTCTCCCGATGGGCAGGGAGTTGTGCCCTGCCCGCAATTGGATTTGCTAAGATCAACTAGAATATAGTCTGCCAACAAGTCACTTGAAACTCCCGTGCAATGGTTTTGGAGAGACTTTTTTTAAAAATTAATCTTTCCATTCCTCAATAGTAACAGCACAGAAGACATGAGGACACATCATTATGGCTCTATCCAAATGCTTGTGAAATGGCAACATGTTAAAAATCCAAGTAAAAAAAAGCCAGAATCCAACAGTAACAACAATTTTCCACTCGCACAGCCACGTTCACCGTAGTTTTGCAGACCAGTTGTTACAGCCTAGTTAAAAGCAGAACAATCCCAGGGCCCTAGAGCTCAAACTTTTCTTGCAGTTCTGGTCCTAGAGCACTGAGCTATATCTTTCCAAGCTTGACATCCCCTGTCCAGCTCTCTCCTCAAACCAACCCGCTCACAAGCCTCACATCCATTTAATGTGCAAATTTATCACAGATTTGATGGCATTCAGTTATTAACAATGTCATAGTAGCATCCAAGACACCTAATTTACAAAGAAATTACTGCCTTTCTTTTTCTTTTTATAAATACCTTGATTTACAAGCCTTTAAGGACACTTTTAAGTCTCAACTATGATGGAAACTGCAGTAGGATATTGTAATCACAATAAAATATACTGAAAAAAACAATTCACATGAAAAAATGAACGGTTGGTTAACTTTTTAACAAAAGCAAAGCTGAAAACTTAAACAATGGATGAACCTTGTGCTTTTTTCTGGTCATTGACACGTGTCAAACACAAGTGGGTCAGCTGTATCTCAGTATTAAACAGATTTGACAGAACTCCTACAATTAGAAGAAAGAACTCAGTCCTCGCTAATTTAATTTGTGCTGCCTCAGAGGAAGGGATTCCTCTCTTGGCAGGTCCACTGGAAATGCCAGCTCCTACAGCATTAAAATGTTTCTGATAAACGTTCACACAAATGCAGCAGTTATTCAGAGAAAGGGAAACAAGGCCTTCTACCACATTTAGCTCCTTCAGAAATGTCCTGGTCAGTAAAATGACACCTCATTTCTTTGAGAAACAACATCTAATGCCTGAATTAGAAGAGTTTGGCTTCACATCACTGTCCTAACTCAGAAATTGTAACACAGAATTAAGCCAAAGAACGGCTTGGAATTGCAAGCTGGGTACAAATGTACCAGTGCAAAAAAATCTCAATTATGGTCCACGTAATTTGTTCTTAACTCTGACTTGCAGATAACCATGTCATCTGGTTACCATCACTGTGAGATTTAACCAACATGGTCAAGGCCAGGCCCTCACAGGCACCAATACTTGCCAAACTACAATACCATTAAATGAGATATGGTGGTGAAAACACACACAAGGGCACTGCCCAGGAATTCCTACACATTCTGCAACCCAGTCCTAAGCCCCTTTCCCTGTTTATCACCAAGTTCCTAAAGCCAAAGAGGTTCTGCACCTGGAAGGAGGCAGTTACTCGTCTCAAACACACAGGCAACTACCCAATTAAGCAATTATCTTATGGGATGAACAGTAACTACAATTAAATCATTCATTAGTTCCTTCCTTCAGAAGAGACTCCTCTCACCCTTGCCCAGAGATGTTTAAACCCATGCCAGAAAAGGCACACACTGATATGAGTTTTATGGCAACTGCCTACACCAGGCTCCCTGCTAACCAGACAGAGAAAAAAAACCCGGGCTGTGCCATTTCCTTGGTCTTAGCTGACTGAACAACCCTTTTTCCATCTTTTACATTCATGGAACACCATATTTTTTGGCTTGACACAATTAGGGATATGAAAGGTGCACTGATGTGTAAAGAAAAAATGTGCAATAAGAATATGGGGTTTTACTACACATCCAGTATTGCAATGGATATTGCCATGGGGGGTGGAAATCAATGAAACCTATAATCTAGACAGCCAACACACATCTGGCTTCCATTAAAAAAGGTCATATAAAAGCCATCCTCCTGCTCACAAACACCAATCGTTACTTCTTAAAATTTCCTTAAAACTACAGTAATAGCAGTGACAAACTGCAAGAGCAGGATTGAAAAAGTAAAAGCCTTCTACATCTTCAGTTCATTAAAAATCCACGTACACGAAGGGGAGTTGTGGCAGCACCCGAGGGCTGTGGGGGTGATTTAGTGCTGGACCAAGCCCCCTCCCCACAGTGCACCACCCATCTGTGGGTACCTTTGTTCTGGAGCAAGGTACAAAGCACTGACACAGGAGAGAGTTTTCTGCCTTGCACAGTGCATTAAAATGACATAATAGGTGACCCCTAAACTCCTATAACTGTTTTATGGGTGTATTGTGAGAGTTATTGTTGGGCACTGGGGTGAGCTCTCTGGCTGGTTTTCAATTATGCTTCTCGTAGCTATCAAATAACCTGCAAATCTAATTAATAACCTCTAGCCAAATGTGGGTTTCATTTGTTAGCTATCAGTGTTCTTTCATCCTGTCATACTCCACGCAGTAATTTATAGACCCTGGTACAAATGGGCACATACATGCATAAAGATCTTTCTAACTCTACACAAATCATTCTATCTATTCCAAATTGGTATCAGGGTATCTCATTTAGAAACTAATTACATGATTCTTTACAAGGATGTTTTATATGCTGCTCCTCTGATTTAAAACAATAGCAGAAAATACAGAGCAGAACATTATTTTTTCCTCCTTAAATTGGAACAGGAATTCTGCTAAAATAAAAAATACACCACAAGTGTTTTGCCCTGTGCAATTTTACCTTTGTCTTTATTCATTAGTTATAAGTACAATCTGCGTATTTTATTTCCAACAACCTGTGACTGAACTGAGAAGCAACGAAGCTCACCCTGTTCACAAAAGGCCTGAGAAAATTCAGCAAATACCTAACCAGCTGTAAAAATCAATTTCTCAGGAAAAGAGAACCTTAGATTTAGATAAGAACAACACATGCTCAGAGCAACAAATAAAATCATTCCACCTGGCTGCAAAAAGAAAATACTTGGAAGTTGAGAACCACTGACAGTTTCCCTCTTGCACTTAGCAGGAGGTTAAATTTGCACACCCCTCTCCAGACTCACTCTGAGAGCTAAAACTTTCCAGCTGGGGACCCAACACTAACCCCAAAGTGACTTATAAAGAACAAGGGCACATAAGGACAGACACAGGCTGCAGCAATTGCTAAAAATTGCCTTATTTAGGTTGATCTTTAGGCAAAATGACAGCATTATAGCTCTAATTTTAAAGCAAGTACAGGCTGCTCCTTGAAATGCCCTTTGGAGAAAAGATATTGATGTTTTACTGCTTCATGTCAGGGGTGCTGGTCACTACTGTTCAGCTAGAGACACTTACAGAAAACTGCTTTTAGACAATACAAAGACATAGTAAGAAAAAAAAAATAAACTGAAGCACAGATCTAATCAGCAGTTGCTGTATTTGTATATGACCAGCCAATCCACATAATCTGTACAGCACAGTTCTGTAGCTCCCCACTCCCTTAAAATACTGTAATGCAAAATCAAACATTAGGATGTATTTTTAAAAGAAGAGCTCTGGCAAAAATCTCCACAGGGACACAGAACACATCACCAATTTCCAAGGACAAAGCAGCAAAACAGGGTCTGGGAAAGTAGGACACCACAGTATTCCCACTGCCCTATTTCTGGTCAACCAATTTCCACAGGAGGCATCAACAAAATCTCAATTACGAGGGAGCTAAGGGTACATCCAGGGGGGAACAGGCAGTGCCTGTTACACTCATTTTACAGCAGGCAGTTTAACCCAATCTAGCCAGATTTAGGTGTCTCCACCAAGCTGCTGCTTCACAGGCAAGAAAAACTGTAACAGATCAGAAATTTTTAAAAATTTAACACACTGTTACCTAAGCTTTGTCACACATCAGGCTACTCAAGTGCGCTTTTGCTGGAAAAAGAACAATTATAGTCTAACTGAGAGCTTTTCAAACAAATACTTTTATATTTGCTTCAAATAATGCTTGATTTCAGTTACAGAGAAAGACTTCCTTACTTCACCAGCAGGACTGTGATGGGCACATCAGACCACAGCACCAGAAGGGTCAAGCATCTCTACGTGGGTTAAGAGGAAATGGAAATTATTTACTAGAAGCTCATTCATGTCAATACATGCATCATTTCAGCACACACTACAGTATTCAGGTGTCCCGTCCTCCCACGTTACTGGGAAAATTAAAAATAGAGCATAAGAAGACATTTCACACACAATTCTGAGTCCTCATCAAGGAGGGGCTGCACCTCTTGAAAATACTGCATACGTCTGCTAAGAGCCAAAACAACAATGCAGGAAGAGATGTAAACCCAACAATCTGCTGTCATCTCAAACAAAAATGCATCTGATTTCTACCCATTCATTGTGTTCTGAAAACTCCCTTTCCCACTGCCTGTTTCCCCTTGCCTTTCATACTGTCCTCTTTCCTTCACAGAGCTCTGCTCAGTCTCCTTCCTCCCACAGTTCAGTCCATCCTGGAGTAATCTCTGTGGTGATGAGTCCCTGTAATATTTTAGCCAGTGAGAGCACTGACCATGAAAAAAGACCAACGCTTTTCTAAAGATGAGGGTTTTTGCAAGCCTCACCCTAAAAAGAGTGGTGAATGTATCACATGAAATTAAATGCATTGAATCAAACCCATCAGGATGAGCACTTTAAAGGGACACTTCTAATCTAGCAGAGTGAAAAACTGCCGGGGATTTGCCTCTGGGAAATTAGCATGATCCAGAGAAAACTTCAAGGTTCTAAGTAAATTAGTAGGTCAAAGACTAATTATTCATTTAGTTCAAAACAGACCCCAAATGTAGTTTCATATTATAATAAAACCGTCTCAGACAGTATGGAGAAGCTGTCTGTCTACTGACATACTGGAGCAAGTGTTACATATTATTCTAGTAAGAACAAAGCCTTTTTCCCTTCTTAAAGGGATTTTGATAGGAAACAAAAGTAAATAAAGAAAAAATCCCAACACATTAAAGAAATAGAATATTTATCTCACTGATACCTTGCCCATTTTTTCCCAGCAAAAATATTCATAGACTTGGCGCCACTTTTTATGTAGAATTAACACTGCATTTTACTGATGCTTTCACAAAAAAGAAGTTGTTAGTTGTATTTATTTACTGACAACAATTTTGTTTCACTTCAGCAGAATAATTATTTTCGTTCACTTTAACAGAATAATCATTTACCTTTTAAACCAACGTACTTCAGGGGTTTATATTTCGTATGGATGTGTGTGCATACATAAATACAAATCTTAAGCAAACAAGAGGAAAAGGAGGGGTTTTTTTGAAGAGAGGTAAAGAAAACTGCAAAACCTTCTTAAAATAAATCTTGTCCTCAAATATTTGTTGAAAAATATTAATATATGCCTCATGAGTACTTAGGCACTGAAAGGATTTCCGAAGTAGTCAATAGGCATTATGTCAGTGTAAACCAAGGAACTGTTCTCCCCACAACTTTTGGGATCAGTTCCTCCAAATTCAGAAGCAACTTAAAGAAAAGATGGAATTCAATAAGGACTAAATATGGCAAATATTCAACTCTGGCAAACAAAAAGCCACATTTTGATGTGATATTTGCCCAGCATCAGGTAATTTTTCATACATGAGAAAGACTTTGGACACTCCTAGTGAGTTCCCAACAGACATTAAGCTCCCAGGCATCCCATTCCATGACACATCTGTACAGGTACTACAGGTACTATTGCAGCACTACCTTGACTTCACATTAAAAAAAAAAAAAAAAAAAAACAAAAAAACAAAAACCCCACCACATTTAAAAAAAAATTGCAAACTTTTCATGCTTGTAATGCTTGCAATTATTTTAATGGATTTGGATTACTTTATATATAATCTGGATTGCCTCAGTATCCAAAATCTGTACTATTGCATAGGCAAATTATCATTTTAGCTTTTTCAATTTGAAGATCTGTTGAATATAAGAGAGGACTGATCTGATGAGTTATTTGAACAAATAAACAAAAATAACCCTTTTCTATAACCAACAGCTGTGTTCTACCATTAGAAGTGGTTACACTTCCACCCAAGATCTCAGACCAGATGCATAAACAAACTGCATAAGCATGACAATCATTCCACAAATGTTGACAGGAACCAAATATTGAAGAAATTAAGGACCTGCAAAATCAATAAAATAAACCAGATGATCATAGGCTGTATCCCTAATGATTACTGCTGCATAATCAATGAACACCTTCCTGGAATGATCCTGCTTGTAAGAAGTGCAGCAGAATGTCATCAGGCTAATCCATAAAGCTGCTAACGACTCACTCTCCTATCCAGAGGGAACACACCCCAAGCACTTTGAAGTGCTCCTGGGAAGATACAGAAAATAGAAAGAAAATTCCCCATTCTATACTTTCATGGGCTACCTAAGCGAGAGCCATGAAATTCAGACAGGAAAGCAGCCATGAAGGTTAGATGGGATTTTTTCTTCCTGTATTCCTTTAACACTGAATGGCATACATATGTCATTTTAAAAATTCACTGGAATAATGTTAAGTGCATAGCATGTACTGCTGCAGGGTACTCATTTGGCAAAGAGCTGCAAGATGTTTTTTTCACCATTAGAAGCCTTCTTCACAAATTAAAATCAGACTGTTTCATCACCCTAGACAGAACATGAGAACTCGCAGGACACAATAAACCTATGAGAATCACAATTACCATAGCAACTTTGCATTTTGATTTGCTGCTATTTTGTTGAATCAGCCAGCCTGGTTCTCAGAGCTGTGGTTACTATGGAAGACTGAAGCAGAAATTCACCTTCCTGGGGCAAGGGAGATAGGCAGCAGACAAGATGAAATGCTGCAGTCTGCAGAGCTTCACTTATTTAGGAGTCATTTATCTTAAATATCGTCTTCTGTAATTTGAGATAAGTGAGATAAATTCTTAATATTACAAGAATAAAATCTTAAATAAAACTTATCCTTCAAATTAAGATAAATTTGCAAATGAAAGAGATTAAAATGAGCAAGTTAACACTAGCAAGAGCTCCTGAAACCTACAAAATAAAACACTTTGCCCAGACATTTCAGAGGCCATTATAAGGCTATTTTTTTCGTTTCAGTTTACTCACTGGCTAATACTAAACCTGTAATGCTGCTCTTTCATTTTTCTTTTAAATCACTGCCAGTATCGTTTTACCTTGCATCAGAGCTGAGGGAATGAAAATATTAAAAATTTACACTTTGTTACAGAATATTGGGGGGAAAAGTAAAAAGGGAAATATTAAAATCTTCATAATACTCCAGTTTAAATATGTTATTTTAAACCCCACATTATATAATAAACTTCCAAGAAAAATGGGAAGTGCCTATTAGAGGATAAGCCAACAACATGCATTTCCCACTCGGGAACTTTACAATTAAACCTTGAGCATTTAAATAGCAAAAATAAATCATTCAGCAGCAGCATCTTGACAAAATGAGACCATTTCTTATAGAGAATTTCTAATGATTTGTCAAACTTACCCTCTAACAGTCAATACACTTGGACAGAAAGAATATTCCAGTATCCTTGCAGCATGAATTGTCTTTTTTTTTTTTTTTTATTCTGATGGGTCTGCTACAGGATTTGTCTTGTAGAATTCCTAGTGGTGGTTTGTGAATGGAATAAGCTGAAAAAAACCTGTGCAGTTTCAAACATCCCCTTAATTTGACAGGAGAGGAAAAAAAAATCACAGGAAAACAAAGTAGCACCTGTTCAAACATGACATTTAGTGCTGTGAAACCCTAAAACAGATATGCATCCACAGACATAATACACCCCACAAACCAGAAATTCAAACAGCAGGGCATGTTACTCACTAATTGCAAAGGACAACTGCTGTTGTATTCAGAGATATTTTTCAATAACACGCTGGTCACTACTCTTGTCTGAAAATACTTTTCTTCCCCTAAAGCTGCAAAATCTCATACTACTCCTTCAAGAAAGATATTTGTAATATTCCAGCAATGTCTATCTTTCACCTGCAGGAAAAGATCCTCTAATCCCTTGGAATAAGGCCAGGGTATGAAGGCATATATGGAGAAAATAGAATTTAACGTTTGCAGGACAACATTTCCTAAAGGTAGCTCTGTACACGTGGAATGGAAAATTTTTATTGCAAGTGTTAGGAAATCCATATTGCAGCAACAAAACAAGAGCATCCAACAAGCTACAGTCTCCTATAGAAATTTTCATTAAAGTTGAGTTTCATAAAGTGAATGATCAAAAATCACAAAACAACAACGAATACAACATCAGGCACTAGAAAAATCATTGCAGATTCCTACTTATTTTAAGTAAGTCTTATTCCTCAGAGTTTAAAAAAGTTTAAAAAAAGAGAAATTTCTGTCCAATCGGGTCACAGGCTAAAGGAAAACAATGGAGTCACGGGTGCAGCACAGTAGCAGAACTGCTCTGCACCCAGGGAAGGTCAGTGCTGATGTACTGGTGACCCAGCCCCTGCTGCTGGGGATCAGCACTGCCTGTCCAGCTCACCGCTGCACGGGGGCTCCAGGAGCCAGCTGCAGCCCCAGCTGTGCTGTCTCCAGCACAAACACAAGCTCTCCCTTCTCAGCAGCTGGCCCAAGTCCTGTAGGGAGCAACTGGAAAACAACTTAGCACCGTGGAAACCTTCCCAGGATGATGGAAATGGTTTTATTGACACCGAGGCTAAAAACGGGGCAGTAAACACTTCCTTCTTCCCCCAAATACTCAAGATCCGTTCAGCACCTCTGAGATTGTGCCAGCTGGACTGGGGGGAAACAAATCCACCTAAGTATTTTTGGGACAATCTGTTCCATGGAACGCTGAAGAATCCAGCAGACAGACTTGTCGAGGGACAGGTTTTCTCTACTGTGCTTAAGAAAAAACACCCAACGAAAACACAAAAGGGGAAAAAGGAACCTGACAACTAATTAGGAGGCAAACAGGCATGACAGATTCTTTTGCCCAACGCTGCACCCAAACTATGCAGGATCTCACAAATGTTTTGCTGGGTCTCTATTCCGCTGAATTTAATTAGAGGATTTTCTCAACATCAGTGGTCCATAATCCAAAGAAAAACTCCACTGCAGCTCAGTGAGAGTAAGTTTTCTCCTTTGCTCCCAGAAACAATGGAATAAGCTCCTGTGATATTTATCACAATTCATGTTATTAACAGCTTTTATTATTCCAGACACACAATCTACCAAAATCCTGCATTTACCCAACTTAAAACTACTCATTTCTCCTGTTCAGTCACTTAATGAAATGCTTCAAAACAGAGGAAAAACATTTTCCACAATCACGTGAAAAATATTTTTATAATTCCATTAGGGTCTATAATAAGTGAAGAGGGCAAGCACATCCTTCTTCATCCCAGCAAAACGGCCAATATTTTCAAATATCTTGACATCACTGACCTTCTCTCCAGTTTAGCTCACATTAGCACATAGAAATCATCAACCAGATTTGCTACCTCACAGAAAATAACTTCCATGAGAATGTTCCAATCAGTTTCATTTGGGAGCCTTGCCCACGGAGAGTCATTAATAATAAATAGATTTGGTGTCCTGCCAAGTTTCATAACCATGCTACACACTGGTATCTATTTCAGCAGACTGAGCCAACTGTGTGCATCACATTTACGAAACAGCCCCAAATCTGCAGCAGAGGATGGAACTCCACTTTGTTCCAATCTGCGTGCATCGGGGGAAAGCACACGGAGGACACGAGCCTTGTTTAACCTCCCACAGGAAAGGCTCTGGGGGTCCCACACAACAGCCTGCCCAGAGCCAGGCATGTGCCAGGGATAAAGGGCCAATGCTCTGCAGGGATGCAGGGCAGGGCACTGGAGGGCAACAGCCCCAGCTGCAGGGAAGGATCTGACCGGACACGAGGGGTTTTCTTTGCTCTCTGAGGATGAACAATCATTGGAATAGGTTGCCCAGAGATGTTCCCCAGTCTTGAAGCCTTTCATGGCCTGACAGGAAAGAGCTCCCAGGTCTGAATTCAGTGCCAACCTTGCTTTAAGAAAATGCCCCTGATGGCCCCTCCAGCCTAAGCACCCACCCAGTTCCAGATCCTCAGTTACTCTCAAGTCGAAGAAAACAGAACCAACAAGTATCATCTTCACTTCATTGATTTACTTCAGCTGCTAATTTTAATACATTTAGCAAATCTGCCTGAAAGTTTTACCAGGAGTACACCACCCTATGATAATTTGGGGCTCACAACCTGATGCAAATTCCATGCTTCATTATGGAAATAGGGTGAAAAGACATACTATATCTTGCATGGCCTTACCTGATAACACTTGCAGTAAATGAAAACAGTAATACCAAGGATTCTGAAAGCAAAATCAGCTTGAGTAATGAAAGGGTTGCTCAGACCCAAAACTAAAATAACCTACAACACGAACCCTGAAAGCTACATGCACGCTACAATGGGAAAGTTCTATTATTGAATACAGGTAAAAGATTCATGAGAAATAAAAAAAAAAAGTAAGTGACATACAAGAAAACATTTCAGAAGAAGCAGATTAACTATTTGGGACAACACTGAAACAAACAAAAACACCCAAACAAACAAAACCCTCCTAAATCCAGGTCTTTCCTCCAAAATAAGCTGCATCATAATGAGTCAGTGCTCCAGTTGATCTGCCTATAACCACACTGTGTTTAGTAAAAGCACCCAAGCCAGCACTCAGAGGCACAGGCTGAAACCCTCATTAATTGAACGAAACTCCACAGACCTGAGAGCACTTTTGGGGTGCAGTGGTCACATCAATAATGGCTTTCAGCCACAGTGTGCTGGGGACAAGTTGAAGTGGCTCTGAGATTCTCTTTTTCTGCTTCATGACCTCCTAATGCACACAGCTCAATAGGTGCCTCACACTCACACCTATAAGCACTGCATCGTGTTCAACACACACAAAAACCCCCAGCATTCCCCACCACAGCTGTCATGCAGCTTAACTTGTTGTAGCTGCCAGGGGTTCAGTAAAGACCCACACCAAAAGCACCACATTTTTCAAAATCGGGCAAGGAAAATCAGAAGGTAGAAGGACAAAATTGTTTTTTGCTCTCCGACCCACCACAAGCCACAATTAATTTCATGTAATCTCAATGAGAGGCCACCTCTTGCCTGTTCCCTTGGTAGAACGGCAGTTTCTTAGGTACCTGGCACTATTAAAAGTAAATGCAGAATGCTGGAGAAAGGGCCCTGTGGGAAGTCCAGCAGGAGGAACTGACCCTGTAACCCATCTCCTTCATCTGTCTTGTTTCCACGTTGTGACAATTGTGCCCTGAAGTCTGACTTCTTTCAGACAGCAGAGACTCTCTTTGAGACCATGTGATGAAGCATAATCAGGGAAAAGAAAGAAGGACAAGAAATTGAGGGGGAAGAATAAGGGTTCATGCCTGCCCTTGGTGAGACTTAGGGAGCTTATGCACACACAGGCAGGCAAGAACATCACTCCCAGGCCTGCCCACCCCAGCAGGGCACACAGGATGGCTCCCAGGAGCTACATCAGACAAGGCCACACATCACCAGGCTGATGCCATGCAAGTGCCATGAGCTGCAGACCACTATGGTCTTTACAAGACCACTTTACAACACCCCTATGGTGTTTACAAGAATGCACAACATGCTTACATCAGAGGGCATGCAGAGCCATTTCCAAATTTAGGGCAGCTGCTCCACTGAGATGGGAGGAGGCTTTCTTCACATCCTCTACAAACTACTGACAGCTGCTTGTGAAGTTCACTGCATATGATTTTTTACTGGACAGAACTGCTGGTGCCACACTTTAGCCCTGCACTCAGCCTGAGAAGCTGTGTTAGGGTCCGTGGTGCTTTGGAGGGTCCTCCACACACAGGACTATCCTTGTTGATGCTGCTCCAGTCACAAGAACCTGCTCACACTACAGTCCATGTGTGCTCTCTCATATGGAAGATCAAAGAGTCTGACCTTAGATCTTCTATCTTAGATAGTCTGATCTTCCTGACCTAAATCCCCCCAAAACGACAGGGCAGCGAAGTGCACAAAGGCTGCCCTCTGTGCAGACTGTGTCTTGGTAGGTGTGAAAGGGAGATGTGGTGGGGCTGGACCAGCACGTGCTCTGTGCTGCAGGCTCAGGGTTTGGAAAGGCTGCCCGTTCCCAGGAGCCCAGCTCTGCTCCTGAATGCATCTGGAAGGCCTATTCCAACTGAGTACATCTTGAGTGAAATCTGCCCGAATGAACACTGGGTTTAGGGACCTCTGCAAGGTGAATTCATTCTCTTCAGCTTTCTAACCCTGAATTCCCTAGCACGGGTTCCCTCAGCAAATGCACGTCCCTACTGCTGATTGTAAAGCTGTGCACACTCACATCCTCCCCTCACACGGGTGCTGGCAGGGAAAGTGTTCTCAAACCTCATGCTTTCTGCTGCAACTAATGCCAGAGAAGCAAAGCAAGAAACCTAAGAGCTGCTTTGCAGCCTGCTGAATAAAACTTCCTGCAGCCATGTGTGGAAGGTGACAGGTTAGGAGCACGCAGGAGCTGTGCTGGAACACCCCTGGCAAGGCAGGATGAGGCAGGAGGAACTAGACCTGCTTGTTTCAACCTACTGAACACAGAAGAGTTATTTGAGAGTACACTAACTCTGATGGTTCAAGGGAAATTGTTGATCACAGAACCTGGGTGCTCCTACAGCACCCCAGATGCAAAATCTATGAATTAGGAATGAAACACAGTATCAGGAGTAATAAAGAGGACACATTTGCTCTGTCACATCGTGCCTCAAGTTCCCATTCATTATAGAAGGATACAGTGATATAAAAATATGCAACTTTCAAGACAACAAAGTAACCTGAGCTGTTTTGCTAAGTTTGACAGGTCAAGAATTAAGTTTATTTTCAATAAACTTTCCTCTCAGATCTTTGCCTGTGTCTTCAAAGACTTCATCTACTAAGCTAGTTCACAGAGAAAGCATGCTACAGATCCCCAGTGACCCAGATAGCAGCTGCATTCCAAATTCTCAACCTGCCTTTTTCTCAGCCTGACAGTAATTCCGTGAATGTTTTTACATAGCAATTGGCCTTTGATGGTGTACTTTCTGCCAACAGATTGACAAGACGCAAACTTCAGCAAAACAAATAAGAACTGCAAAAACTACCACCTTGCAATAGGTGGCAGTTCCTGCCATCGTTAATTCCTTGTTTCCTGCCACTTCTGACCATGTAACCATGGGCCCTGATTCCATGAATGCTAAAACACATTGTCTCTCTCAGTTCTTTACAATGAAAGCTACCATCAAGACATGTTCCTTGAAATCTAGCTTTCTGAAGTACAGAGCATGATGCTGTATAATGTATTACAGGCTTCAATAAAAGCAAGCTTTCAGCTCAGGAGAGATGTCTTACTCTTCAGAACTCCTCAGTACCCTTGTGTTTATGCAGATTCTCTTCCTGAAAAAAACCAGTACATATCTTTTTCATGTGTGCTTTACCACGACAAACCCCAAACTCCTCTTTTTCTTGCATTAGCAGCTGAGTGACCTATATCCTGGAGCACGTGCTCCAGAATATGAACATTTCTTCTTCCTTATTCATTCCCATTTCAAACTGCAGATGCTTTATCCCCTCTCAGTGTCCTAATGCCCTTGCTGATATTTTGTTGCATTACTAGGTCTTACAACAGCACAAAAAGCTCAGACACTTAAGAACATCATCTCCAATAAATCAGGACAAGTCTAAGTCTTGCATTCTTTCTCACCTTGCTGAGAAGCCATTAGTGTAAATACCAAAGGCTGGGAATCCTGAGAAAAATGAACAGCAAATCAAAGGCCATTTTCTGAGCTTATTTCTATAGGTGGAGTTAGCTGCTTGCACCAAACCTTTTGGCTGGGGTGTGCATGTAACACTTCAACTTGAAAATAAACCTTTTCCCTGACACCAGTTACATTCCAGAATCTACAGGATAAGAGGGTTGTGTTGCTCCTTGTATAAAACAAATAATGCCAGTTCTGATCAGAAGTCTCTACTCAGACAGCCCTGGCTTCTTGAGCAGGAACTGTATCCTACATAATCGCTGAGCCATGAAAATGACTGAATTTCCTTCCTTACTGGAATGCTAAAGAATCTCCCACACAGCTTTTCATTCCTCACTCAGTTTCTTGGGGTATCTGACTGCAACAAAGTCTCCAAAACAAAACCGGATTTATTGCTGCCCTACTAATCCCCAAGCTGGTGACTTTGGAGACATAAACCATAAAGATTGTTCCATCAAGTGACAAACAAGCCAGTCACACTACACCGTGGAGTTTTTAAAGTGCATGATTATGTATTATTGCTCAAATTCAAACCTTGATAAACATAACGAGATATCAGAACCAATGCTACTCTAAATACCTAAGTATCACCTATGCACAAAATTACAAGTCATTAGGAAAAATATTCTACAGCAAAAAACATGGAACACCACGATTAAAAAAGCAGTAAGTCACACATGTTGTTGTTTTGGAGAAATATTTCTCTTTCAGGATCTCAAATAAAAAGGAAGCATGGTAAAGTTTCCTCTTTCTTGAATGGTCAGGAAGAATAAGACAACATAGATAAGAGTTTGGAAAACTGTGAACCAGAAATGACTTGTCTACAGCACGGCTTCACGTTAGGCAGCCACTCATCATCACATGCAGGCAGACAGTACTGAGAAATGGGCTCAAATTCCACAGGCAGCATCCAGGCAGTGTATTTGTCTCCAGCAGGTTAAAAAAAGTAATCTCTAATTTTCTTCTGGTTTTGTCAACAATCACGTATTTATCTCATCTGTCTCAACAACAGGGGTTTGTGTATTAACAAATAAATACATGTAGCAATTCCAATTCCCCCCTCTCCTTTGTTCAGCACCACTGTTAGCTGCTACAGCTTCTGAATTTCACCCTACAGAACCAAACTAATCTCCCCATCTCATGCAAAGCCATCTGCCTAAAAATAAAATATACCAAAGCAAAATAAACTCCTTTTTCCCTGAATTCTGGAATGCAAGGCAGATTGGGCAAGGTCTATAACAAATAACATGGCAAGGTTTTCTTGTTCATGCTGGGATTACAAAAGGCACAGGGACTACCCACACTTGAAAAAAACACCTATTTTATAAACATAGTTCAAATCTGATTTAACGTTTCAACATAGTAAAAAACCTCCAACGTGAAGATGCTGTATGTCACCCCGTGTAAAGTGACAGCTTCCACTGACACAGCTGCGTTTTCTGCAGGAGCATGTTGTTCATTCAGTGCATGTCAGATCTGCCACAGAGCTGATGCAGATAACTATCACTTATTCAATTAGTGGTCTCTGCTCTATTTATAGCACAGTATCTGCATTATAAAGAGAATAGTAATGCCCCATATCAGGATATCCCAAGTCTCGTGAACATTAAAGAATGTAACTCTCAGCTGCTGTAAAGAACGCACCTCAATAAAGATAAAGAAAAGGGAACATGGAAAACAAAACCAGATTTGCCTGGATCAGAGCCAGGGCTATAATTCACTGAATTCTGGCCTCAAGCCCGCTGACCTCAATGATGAATATCCAAAGCTCCCAGTGGCTTCTCTTCATTGCTCCCGCACACCAGAGCCCAGATTTCTAAACTGCCACATGGAAAATGGAAAAAATCACTATAAGTAAGGAAGAACCAAGGCAGGTTCACCACTCCAGCAATCACCACCCTAACCAGAGAGGCCCATCTCTCTCTCTCTCTCCGATTTTTTTATTTTCTTTTTTAATTTGGAAGAATGCCTGTATCTGCTAGATGAGATGAGTCAGACTAACCCCATGAACTGGGTCCCTCTTGTATGTGTTCTCTGCCTTTTTAAAGAATTTACTTATTTCTCTTGGCAGTGGTAAGTTTGCTGTTGTTTCTAGGGGAAAAGCAAGAGCTGAACAAAAAACCCTTCTCAATCACGATGTGCCACTACCTTCTCACCGCTGCACTTCCCTGTCAGCACAGAGCGTGCAGCCCAGACACTCCACACAGCTGTGCTGACTCCAGCATCTCTCCTCAGACAGCACAATAATTACACTGGCAGAAGTCAGTTAATCCAGGAGGGAATTGATCTGTAAAACGGTATAGTGAGCTTCGACAGAACAGGGCCATCGATACAGGAACAAACATCGAGTGACAGCAGGTTGTGAACTCCAGCCCCAGCTCGGCACCCTCCCTCGCCAGGGAGGATAAGCCTGCTTTGCTGTGGCAGCACTGGGGTCACAAACACCCTGCACAAATCCAAATTCACCAGACTCCTCCTCACTTGCAGAAGCCCCTGCCTGCCTGGCAGCTCCCAGCGCAGGACCTGCAGCTGCAGGAGTGGCCTCTTCAGAGCATTGTCCTGAGGGATTACTCTGCTGTCAGTCTTCTGCTGCACAGGCAGCAGCCATTCATCCTGCCTACCTGTCAGCTGTAAACCACCAAACGATAATTTAACATAGAAAGACATTAGTATCCATTAAATATACATCTGGAGTCACGTTCTCCTTTTTAAAAATGTCAAAAATGTCAATAAAGCAAAAATTACTTACATGCTTTACTGAAATACCACACAAAAAACCAAAGGTGTTTAGTAGCTTCTTCAGAATAATGGAAGTTTCCGAGCAGTAATTAGCTTATCTTTTTCAAAGTCTACCATTGGCTTTTTTCAGTTTTTATAAAAGAAAAAATTAATCAAGATCATTTAGATAACCAACAAGTGAAATAAATATTTAACTGTATTTAAGCATAACATAAACAAATGCTGACAACCAACTCAAATGAACGTTTTTAACATTCATAAATTGAGACTGATCATGAAAGCTGTGGACTACAAGACACTTTCTGGACTCCCATACCTCAGAGCCCATGATGCCAAATGAGCAAATAAAAGAAAGCAGCAAGAACTGGGCACGTGGGTCTGCAACAACAACAGCAAGCCAACAAAACAGGCATCAAAGTGTTAGATACCAACAAAGCCCTTGGCCAGGGCTGAAGGAGATAAGGTAACAGAGCTTCTTGAAAAGAAATCAATACCTGAAACCAAAGAGGATCATTGAATTAGAAAAACTGTCCTTCTTTTTTTTGCCGCTCAATTTTTAATGAGCAAAATGTTCACTGCCCAACTCAGAAATGCTGCCAATGCCTTTTAAGTGGTGTTTGATGGTGATTAATGGTATATTCTACTAAAAGTATGATAAGAAGCAAACTAATGAAAAATCATCAGTGAAAATGAAAAAAAAAAAAAAAAGGACCAAGATGTTCATCAAATGCTCTTATTCAGAACACTAGTTTTAATGTTTGGAAAATAATGAAAAAAACAAACCCAAACCCACACAAAAAAGATCTGAAGAGCAAATCAAGGCATTTTATGAGTGTATAAGGAAAAAATTAAGACTCTGTTCATACTCTACCAAATCTAGTTACTTATTCTACACCTTAACGAAGTTGCAAGCAAATACTGTAATTTAATATCTTTGCTTATATTTCCTAATTAACAAATATACCTCAGCAGCTTTGTAAATTGGCTTCAATTCAGGAAAATATTAACCATCTGCCTAAAACTAAGCACATTTTATACCTTCCTGAAGTCAACTGGAAACAGAAGCATGCCTATATGCTAAAAATGAAACATATGCTCCAGTGATATGCCGAAACGGAGCCTTGGTGTTAAAAGGTCTTAAATAATTCATGTTTGAAACCATCTTGAAATTCTTTGGTGAAAGGCAGTATGTCAAGAAAAATACTGGGTTTATCCTCATTTCAGCCACTAAACTTCAGACTATACACGTATTTTTTAAACTAGACGACAGTACAGACACCTCATCATTTGCTCTGGTTCTGCAAAGAGGTACCCTCAAATATTTGACTGCAAACTAAGGCCTGAAGCTGAAATAAGCACATTATTTTCGTGGTCTTGGACAAGCAATGTATCATCCATTCTGCAGAGGGGATGCAAAAACTAACGAGCTCATCAGCCCCATCACGCATTTGACAGGCTCAAGATGCTCGCGCACGAATCAGCTGGTTTATTTTTAAAGCGATACAAATAGACACAGAAATAAATACACGTCTATGATATATTTATGTTCCACGGACGCTCGGCTATCTCCCTGTGGCGATCCCTGCCAGCCGACAGGAATCCCTGGAGCCCCGCTGGCCAAGGCCACGCTGCGGGGGCCGAGGGCGCAGCCCGGGCCGGGTCAGTGCCCGCTCCCGGGGCGCTCCCGGCCCCATCCCGGCCCCATCCCGGCCCCATCCCGGCCCCATCCCGGCGCGGCCGCACACGCACCCGCGGCCTCCAGACACGGATCCCGCTCCAGCCGAGCCGCGGCCGCTCATTTTC